>MU705920.1:87090-139019 GCA_026770625.1 Nicotiana glauca
GAACCACTTCTTCTTCTTCCACGAAGATTAAAACAAAATCGAGCTTGGATAGAACTGAACAAGATTTGGCGAACAAATACAAAGATCAAAGGCTTTATTATTGAGAAAGTAAAAGGAGGTTATTCAGTAGCCATCACAGGTTTCATTACTTTTCTTCCATTCCGTCGCAGAAAGAAAAGGATATCGAATGATCGATTCACCATTGAGAACATTAACCCCAAAAAGACGAATATTGTGGTGTTCTAACAGCGGCAGATCAAAGAAGAACTTGATGAACGAAATCCGCTGACAAAAACAAAGAGAACTTTTTGAATTTTGATGCCTAGCGTCCCCTGATAACCTAGGATTAGTGGTGATAGGGTTGATGTGGTATCTCAAAAACTGGGATTTGATGGTATCTGTAAAGCGGATCCCATGGGCTTCTCGGGTGGAGGTTGGTTAAAGATGATGTGATGCAAGTGAACGTCTACGAAAAAGTTGTGGTAAAGTTTCGTTCTTCGTTCCGTCGTCGATCAATCTATCACTCAATCACATGCCGCTCTGTCATTGTCTGATTTTTGGTTGTCTGATCACACTAAAAATTATGTATCTACTTATCGTATTTTTACCCATGCTCGGTAATTTTGTAGCAGGTTGTTTCGAATGTTTTCTAAGAAAAGAAGGAACCGCTATAATAACCACTACGTGCATTTCATTCTCTTCGATCTTCTCTTTGATTGCTTTTTATGAAGTCGCACCGGGAGCTAGTGCTTGCTATCTAAGAATTGCTCCATGGAACTCATCGGAAATGTTTGATGCTTCTTGGTTCTTCTTTGGCGACCGTGAAGTCATCGGATGAATTGCCGAGTAAATAGATCAGATCAGGATGCGGCTGTTGCTCCACGCCGATATGGACTCGACCCTTTCCTACCCACTCCGGGGTACCATAGCATGTCGGGAATAAGGGGGACATACTGGACATAACCACTCCCATGGTTGCGGGCTGTACTATCCTGCCTTTCGATTGATACACAATTGAGGAGGCCGATCACGAACGCTACAGGTGTGGGAGCGATCCTGGTCAGGGAAGGCTAAGACGGCGCCTCGCATATGGGTAGCAATAGGGCGCTTATGCCCCGACGGTGGGGCCTTATGGGAAAGGGCCCAGCCTAATAGGGATAGCACACCCCCACTTCAAGCGCACCTCTATATCGACTGAATCACTCTTTTGGTCTAGTCGATGGAACCGGTGAACCATATGAGCTAGTTAGATGTGTGGGGCAGAGGGCTCGTAGTACCCACTTTGATTGATCTAGCATTTTCTTCACTTCAGTAGTGAATCACCTACTAAAGGGGAAGGCCTGCACGCCTTATATGAGACTACTAAGGCAGGCGGTGGACTCTTTCATTAGGTAAGGTAAGAAGGGGCCTAAGAACGGAAGATGCCGTACACTTGAGTGGCAAAGGAAAGTGAGACCTTACCTTTTTTTCCAGGCCTGTTCAGACATACGGTTCCCGTGGAAGATCAAGTTGTTAAGCCGTGTGATGGGAAACCTTCCCGCACGGTTTGGAGAGCACTGAATTAGAATGAGATGTTTACCACCACATCATTGCATACAAGGGGAGCTCGCTCGATTCACAAATTGGTCCGACTCGTAATTCACTTCTGACCCCATGTTTGATAGCCCGACCGTAGTGATGTTAATTGTGGTTACATTCATAAATAGCTTGGTCCATCTTTATTCCATTTCATATATGTCTGAGGATCCGCTTAGCCCTCGATTTATGTGTTATTTATTCATTCCTACTTTTTTATGCCAATGTTGGTGACTGGAGATAACTCTCTTCAATTATTCCTAGGATGGGAGGGAGTAGGTATTGCTTCATATTTGTTAATTCATTTCTGGTTTACACGACTTCAGGAAGATAAAGCAGCTATAAAAGCTATGCTTGTCAATCGAGCAGGTGATTTTGGATTAGCTCCTAGGATTTTGGGTTGTTTTACTCAATTTCAAATAGTAGACTTTTCAACCATTTTTGCTCGTGCTAGTGCCCCCAGAAATTCTTGGATTTCTTGAAATATAAGATTGAATGCATTAACTCTTATTTGTATTTTACTTTTTATTGGTGCTGTTAGGAAATCTGCACAGATAGGATCGCATACTTGGTCACCTGATGCTATGGAGGGTCCCACTCCAGTATCCGCTTTGATTCTTGCAGCTACTATGGTAACAGCTGGCGTTTTCATGACCCTTTATTTGAATACCCACCTTCGGCTTTGATTGTTATTACTTTTGCAGGAGCTATGACGTCATTCCTTGAGGCAACCACTGGAATATAATAGAACTATTCGGTTAGCGTCTTTCACTTAATGAATCACGTGTTTTTTGAAGCATTACTATTCCTGAGTGCAGGTTCGGTGATTCATGCCATGTTTGATGAGCGAGATATGCGGAAGATGGGGGGCTTGCCTCCTCGTTCCCTTTTACCTATGACATGATGCTCATGGGCAGCTTATCTCTAATTGGATTTCCTTTTCTAACTGGATTTTATTCCAAAGATGTGATCTTAGAGCTCGCTTACACTAAGTATACCATCAGTGGGAACTTTGCTTTCTGGTTGGGAAGTGTCTCTGTCCTTTTCACTTTTTATTACTCCTTTTGTTCACTTTTTCTAGCATTTCTAGTACTAACTAATTCACTCGGGCGAGACATCTTACGATGTCATGATGTGCCCATTCCTATGGCCACTCCTTTAATACTTCTGGCTCTCAGGAGTCTCTTTGTATGATACTTGGCCAAAGTGTGACCTGTTAGCCCATAAGTAAGTACTGTGATGAAGCAGTTGTTGCTCACCCGACACGATCGTATGAGGTCACAATTCACCGAACACGATCATCCGTGGTGAACAAGAATTGGAGATCGGATGGGGGTGAAATTCCCGTCAATGGCTAAGATGTTCAGTCGACTCCCTCCCCCTTTGTGGGGGTCCCGACCCCTACGAGTGAGCAGAAAAAGGAGGAGCAAAGAGGCCTTGGTGAACCGTCATAATTAGTGAACAAGTGTAAGCTTCGCTGCCCGACAGTATGGAGTACTGACCACACCAAGGGACAGGCCCTGAAGTGAAGGACGTGAACAAGCGGAATCAATATGTTCGAATTACTGGCCTTGCACCAACCATCCAATGGACCATGGACTAAAAGGCCACTGCCTGAAAGAACTATGTCTAGGGGACTGCCGCCCCCCCCCCCCATAAGGTACATCTCACGCCTATGGGCCACTATAACTATACAAGAAGACTCTCGAAACTGGAAGGAGAAACAAACCCACCCGGTGGACTGCCGAGCGGAAAGTCCTACCACACAGGAGCGGGATTCTCTAAAAAAGCCAAGGTCGTGGGTGGCCAAGAGGGCCCACTTGGAGACTTGGGATCTCGGCAGGAAATGCGAAGGTTGCAACAAGTCGGCCGGCCAAAGAGAATTAACTAGTTTACCCTAACCCTGGGAACCGGGGCCTAGCCATCCTTCGTTTGCGGTCGACATTCCGGCTTTGTCCATTGACAGCTGAATGTTTTGTCTGGTTCGATTCATGATCACATCTGCAAACCTTATCGCATCAGAAAAGGAAGATTAAGTAATGCAAAGGAGAAAGAAATTGTCCCCTCTTCTCTGCCGCCGCCGCATATGTAGAAAAAGAAGGAGCGGAGAAGGAAGAAAAACCGTTTGACTTTGGCACATGAGGTGGCGGGTTTGGCTAGGTAACATAATGGAAATGTATCAGACTGCAAATCCTGGAATAACGGTTCAACCCCGTCCTTGGCCTCGAGGATTGGTGAGCAGCACGAAACTTGTTTCAATCAAATGGCATAGTATTATGGTAGGAGGCTTTCCTTGTTATAGAAATCCATATACAACATTCTGGAACTTCAAAACCAAAGAAATACAAGATGAGAAGGAGCTTTTTACGTTATGCTTCAATAGAATGATATCGGTAAGGGTAGAATAGGCCATATGGTCGATCGAAGGTGTTGTGCCACTTGAACTCAAAGCTATCTGACCTTCAATCCAGCCACCTCATAACAAAATGTTAGACCAATCTCAGGGCTGACACAACCGAATTGGTTGAAGAAAAGGAAACCCCAGCGACCAAGCACTCCCGCACCCAAAAGCGGAGACCGAAGAACTGCCAGGTTGTCGAGGACACGTCTGAAGAGGAGGCGGGCGCCCTCTAAGTTGACCACCCGACCCACTAATGGACTATGAGGGGGGAAGGCAAACGAGAACCGACTGAAAACCCTCTCTTTACTCAATGGATAGCGCTTATTCTCTTTCAATCAACAAAATGAGAAATGAGGGAGAAAGAAAAAAAAGAGGTCTTTATTGAAGAGGCTTTGCACCTAAAATAGGACTAATGCAGATCCAGAAAAATGGTCTAGGCTTTCGAAAACATGAAGATGCAAGGGGTAAAGAGACAGTCTTTTGAACAAGCAAGCTGACATAAAGATTCTAGCTCGCGCCCACTTAGAGCAAATGGAGATTCTCGGACGGGGAAAAGTGGCGCTCGACATCTATTAAACAAGACCAAGAACAAAACCGTACCATGCCCTCGGGAGAAAGTAGTGATGATTGCCATGAATGCTGCCCTTGAGGACGTGTACAAGAAGGTCTTTGCTGATTCCTATCAACATGGTGCATCTCTTAGTAGAGGGGCGTGAAAAGTGGAGACTTTGACCAAATTAATAGGGATAAATTGATAGACATTTTTCTCGAGGAAGAGAATCCAGGATGAATGCTTTTTTCATTTGCTATGTGCTGACTGGATGCGTACTCGCGTGATCAATCAATAGAAGGGGGAATTGCATGAGTGATGAGACCCGCCTAACCTAAAGTCAAGGCTCTTCCCTCTCTTGATGGCGAATCTTGATTGACTAAGACTAGGAACCGATTCGGAGAAAGAAGAAGCATGGCATGAAATAGGCAGTGGATCAATTTCCGATAGCAAATTACTTGACTCGATGGATGGAGGGAGAGCCCTCCAACTCAAGCACAAAATCAATGTTGAGTCAACAATCATCGAGAGGGGTACCACCAAGCGAGATCGAAACAAGCCCCTTGTATAGATATAGGGTGGAAAACCTGCGCTTCTTCAAATATCCCATAAATCTAAATAAAGTAGGGACTTCAAAGCTTGACTAACAAGCGATAAAGTTGATTTTGAGAAAGAAAAGGGGCGCCCTAGCTGCAATAAAAAAAATAGCGCTAACTAGCAAGAAAGGCCCCCTTACTATAGATAGAGCATTAGCGGTTTACTAATAATATATATAGGGCTGACTTTTTTTAGCTTGATAGGAATCGATTCTATGATTGAATAGCAGAAGTGCTGCATGGTAGTAGGAACTTGGAGAGACAGACAAAGAGGGGACTCTTTCATACCTGCTAACTCCTAGGATGAGAAGTAGGTCCCTTGTTTTTGGCAGGAAGATTTCCAGCCTTTGTTGCCCCTCGGTAGAGTGAGTCTACTTAGCGATTTGGTAGGACGCGAAGATCTATTGATCAATATGAATCTTGAGAGTGGATGGTTGATCGCTGCCTCGTTGTCCAGGAGGCTCTCTGGCTGGGGAGGGGCTTGCTATCGTAATGTTTTCTCCCAATGTATGTGAAAAAGAGTGACGAACTCATTTTTATTTGGTCATAGTTTGGTCCAAAGAACGAGAGTCGGCTTCCAACATTAAGTCCGTTTTTCCTCAGTAAATCAGTGGTAGAGCGGTCGGCTGTTAACCGATTGGTCGTAGGTTCGAATCCTACTTGGGGAGATTTATTAGTTATTGATTTTCTAACTTAGTGACCCCTGTCGTTCTCCTTTTATTATAAACTAGAAGAATCATGGGACATCAAAAGCGGTAAGTTGATTGTTGGTTTTTATTCCTCACTCTCGTAAAGGTTAACTTGGTTCGTTCCATTCTTAGAGATAAGAAGGATCCACCGGAAAGACTGTAGTAGTATCTTCATTAGCCGGAAGGAATTAGTCTTCACTAGCATCATTCGAAGAAAGAACAAGAAAAGGGTTACTGCTTAGGATAGATGGATGTGGCCCAATGGCTAAGGCTCTGCCAGCTTCTTGTAGACTAAAATCTCTTCTCTTTAGGCTCCGAGTTCTTTTTTGGGGGGATGGTCTAATTTACTAGTGGCAACGAAGTTCTTGGTAATTAGCAAGGGAGAAGGAGTATCTCCACTAATTTCATTCATGCATTACCTGCGGTGAGGCGCGACCCACAACAAACGAAGGGGGAAAGCTTGCTTTGCTTGTTGTAGCCCTATTTTTGTAGATTAGGCTTGGTAAGCGTAAGTTATATTTAAGTAGGCTAATAGCTTCGCTCAGCAGAAGAGCCTAACTTTTTATTATATTAGTAAAGCGCTAGCGCCCAACCTATATAAGGGCTTTTAAGGGATAGGGGAAGAAAAGAAAACAAAGAAGGTCATTTTCTTTTAGGAACGTGGCTCCTTCATTCACTTGCTCATGAACTCGCAGCTTTGCCAGAAGCGACGAGGGGGGTTGGGGAAGGCCGACGACCACATGAGGGGGAAGCTTTCGTAGAAGCTTTACCCCTTGCTTTACAAAGATAGTTATGAACTAACTAAATGACTATATTCTCCCGGAACGCTAGCTAAGGTAATCGTCTTAGTTCCCTTTAATTAAATCAATAAGCTTTTTGCTTGATTCAGGGCGCCGCCCCCCTTCTTAGAATTGGAACCCATTGAGGGGGGCCTCGGCCCAGGAAGGGGAGAGTGGCCGAGTGGTCAAAAGCAGCAGACTGTAAATATGTTGAAGTTTTTTACGTAGGTTCGAATCCTGCCTCTCCCACTTGTTTGTTGTAGACTTCAGAGAAGAGAAAAGAGGAATTCGTCAGCGTAAGAAGGCCAACCGAGCAAAGCTCTTTCTTTTTTTTGGCCGTGTTGTGAAGTGAAATTGTATCGTATGTTAGTTACAGAGGTTGGCAAACTACTACGATCTGTAGATTTCCCATCTATATCCAATCCCAACGAGAATAGAAGCGAGTCGCTTCCGGCCTGTCTTGTAGTCATAGTGTTTTAGCTTATGTAGTCATCGACAGCCTTCCTACACGCATGCGTCTGCCAGAATGCATCCTTGGTTCGGGACGAAGCCAAGCCGATACATACGATAGGTGAAGGAAAGACCCCCATTTCATAGCGCCTGGGAAACGCAAGTTTGATCGAGGGTTGGAGAGGAGAGGTAGAAGAAAGGCCTCGGGATGGATTTAGGAGTCTTTGTGCGAGTCGTATGCAGTGAGAGTCGCACGTACGGTAACGAGGGGGTTCGCGTCTATACGTGTAGTGTGGTGCTTAGGCCTACCAACCATATTTGTTCCATGATCTATGGGTCTACTGTGCTACCCACTTTGATCAATTAGCCATGATTTTGACCGGATACGAAATCACTGGTGCTCGATCTAGTGGTATTTTTATGGGGATTCTATTTATCGCTGTAGGATCCCTATTCATGATCACTGCAGTACCTTTTTAGGCGGTTGTAGGATGACTGCCTATAGGTGGTAGGGTAGGGTGGTTGGTACTGCTCAGATTGCGGCCAATCTTCCTAACCACGCGCGGGCCAGGCTTAGAGCGCGTGAAACTCATCACTACCTCGTAAGGGCGTTGTGACCATAGCATGTTACACGAAAGCGTCACTTTCTCTGTAGTGTTGTCACACAGTTGCCTGCCTATAAGAGAAACTCGCTCTGTAGTGTCGTCACACAAGATAAGCACACCGCCCGCCTGCTGGCCAGGCGAATCGAAATTATCTTCCGGTTAACTGTCCACCCAGTCAAGTGCAAAAAACACAGTAGAATTACGCAACGCACGCTGCTGGTGTGCTTCCTTCTCGCGAGGAAAGAAAGAAGAGTGACCGGGTCTAGTTCAGATTTGACTAATTGCAGCATGGGCGCAGATTCCCCAAAAAATCCCTGGGAACAATGAAAAAAAATGATATCTCGATAACGAAAACTATAGGGGGCTGTATTGGCGAGATCCAATGGTGAACAGCTGCCCAAAAGAAAAGCCGTCTGGAAGTCCGAGGACCTTTAGTACTGTACTTTACCCCCAAACCAACAGCCTTCGCGCTAAGCTAGACCGCCCTTGTTCCATTCTTTTCTCCATTCCGCCTTCTTCTTTGCTTTGTTCTAATAGAGTCTACAGCAAAGTGGTTCGTATGCCTACTTGACGAAAGGAACGAACAGCCTTTCATTTTCGGGTTTAGGGATTGGATTCAGTCAGCCTCAAGACATAATCAGAGTGAGCAGGGCTTTCCTTCTTCTGGCTAGCCTTCAGTCTCTTATTGAGAACTCTCCTCAAGGCTCCAGATGCTACAGTTTTTCTAGCCAACATTTTCTGCCTACGAAACCTAGGTTTTGGGGATTCACTAGAAAGAGTAGATAAGGATGTATTAGAGGAGGATGTTGATGGGGGGTACCAGGATTATCTGGGGGTTATACATGGTTGATTGTTTCTTTGAGAAATTTGGGAATTTTATAGAAGAAGGGCGATCAGAACTTGGAAATATTTTGACGGTTATGGAATTATGAAGAAGAAGTGTGGTGTGTATTTAAAGATAATTTGTCATAGGTGCAGTAACGGCACCTTTTCAGGGGTCAATTAGAGGTCTAATCAAGGTGTAATTCCATTCTCTTAGTAATTATTAGGCTTTGCTAGGTTTTAGGAAAAAAATCATGGTTTTTAGAGTTCTAAGAGAACGAAACTGGTTCAATGCTCAACGAATAAAATTTCTTGGAATTTCATGAATGTAGGACTTCTGCTCATGATTGGAAAATTAATCTTTCTAATTGTGCAGAGTATAGAAAGCATACCTGAGCTTTCATATGAACACATACTAATGAACCAGGTTCTTCATGTAGAACTCTCTTGAACATGCCTCGAATTCCATAATAGAAAAACTTTGTAAGAGATCAAAGAGTCATATATACACATGTCACAGGAGTATACTAATTAAAGTATGAAATTTAGTAAGAATTGATCTAGATATTTACACAAAGTTACAATTCCTAACCAATTTTTTTTATTGTGCATTCTGATTTGGACCTATTAGGTGATCTTAAGCATCTCTAATTCCAACCTGTTCCTCTTAAAGTTTCTCTACTTAGTGTTTTAGTGAAAATATCAGCTATTTGTTTATCAGTAGCATAGAATTCTATTGAAATCAAACTTTTCTCAAAGTTATCTCTTAAGAAGTGGTGTCTAACATCTATGTGCTTAGTCTTCTTATAATGAACATGGTTCTTTGTCATACTTATAGCACTAGTATTATCACAGAATATTGGTATACATCCCACTTCAATTCCAGAATCTACCAACTATTGTTTGATCCATAGCAATTGAGCACAACAAGAAGCCGCAGAAACATACTCAGCTTCAGCTATAGATAGGGCCACCGAGTTTTGCTTTTTGGTAGCCCATGACACAAGACATGAACCAAGGAAGTGTGCCATACCTGAGGTGCTCTTCCTATCCACTAGGAAACATGCATAATCAGTATCAGCATATCCTACTAGATTGAAATTACTACCTTTGGAATACCAAAGACACAGATCAATGGTTCCTTTCAAATATCTTATTATCCTCTTGACAGTAGTCAAGCGAGACTCTTTAGGATTTTCCTGGAAGCAAGCACAAAGTCATACACTGAAAGCAATGTCAGGTCTTGTAGTAGTTAGATACAGAAGTGAACCAATCATACCCCTATACAACTTTTGATCAACAGATGAACCAGGTTCATCAACATCTAATTTTGTATCAGTTGCAATGGGTATGTCTATCTCTTTGGATTCTTCCATTTTAAACTTTTTGATTAGCTCTTTTTCATATTTCTGCTGATGGATCATGGTTCCACTAGGATTTTGTTTAATTTGTAAGCCTAAGAAGAAGTTAAGCTCACCCATCATGCTCATTACAAACTCACTCCCCATTAATTTTGCAAAGTACTTACTTAGCCTATCAGTGGTGGCCCCAAAGATTATGTCATCGACATATATTTGTACAACAAGGAGATCCTTACCTTTTTCCCTCAAGAATAATGTACTGTCAATTTTACCTCTTTTGTACCCATTCTCCAGCAGGAATTTGGACATTCTTTCATACCATGCTCTTGGGCCTCCTTGAGTCCATAGAGAGCCTTGTCTAGCTTGTACACATGTTTAGGATATTCCTTGCTTTCAAAACCTGGAAGTTGTTTTACAAACACTTCTTCATTCAGGTAGCCATTCAGGAAGGCACTTTTGACATCCATTTGGTGAAGTGTGAATTCCATGTGAGCTGCAAAGGCTATGAGAAGTCGGATTACCTCTAGTCTTGCAACTGGAGAAAAAGTCTAATCATAGTTTATGCCCTCCTCTTGGTTGTAACCTTGGACCACCAGCCTAGCTTTGTTTCTTGTAACTGTTCAATCTTCATCAAGTTTGTTTCTGAAGACCCATTTTGTACCGATGACTGATATGTCCTTGGGTCTTGGAACTAGATGCCAAACTTGAGTTCTTTCAAACTGGTTGAGCTCATCTTGCACAGCAATCACCCAATCTGCATCCTGCAAAGCCTCAACAAAATTTTTAGGTTCAATAAGAGATAAAAAGGCATCAAAAGCACACAGATTCTTTAATTGTGATCTAGTTTTGACTCCAGATGTTGGATAAGTGATAATGTTCTCAATAGGATGAGAACTTTGACACTTGTGAGGTTTCACAACCAACTGGTTTCTGCTAGATGTTTCTCCCATGTTCTGTTGCTGAGGAATAGGGTCATGAGAAGGTTCTTTTAAGGGATTTATTTCTATTCCTCTTTGATTTGTTCCCCCTGTCTTGTTGCCCTGTATGGAAGGACCAGTTCCATCACGTATTCCTTCTGTTGGTGTATTTTTTACCTGAGCTGAGGCTTCAGACAAGTCTTTTACCAATCCAATCGCTTGATCTTCATGTTTCTGTCTCTCAGAAAGAATGTTAGTTTCATCAAATACTACATGCACCCTTTCTTCTACGCACAAAGTTCTTTTGTTAAAAACTTTATATGCTTTGCTGTGTGAAGAATATCCCAAGAATACTCCCTCATCACTTCTGGGATCAAACTTACCTAGGGAGTTTTTTCCATTATTGTGCACATAGCACTTACCACCAAATGTCATAAGATAGGATATATTTGGTTTTCTCCCTTTAAGAAACTCATAGGGAGTCTTCTTTACAAGTGGTCTAGTCATGCATCTATTGATTATGTAACATGCAGTGTTTACAACTTCTGCCCAGAAGCTGTGGGGCAGTTTACTAGAAAGTAACATGGTCCTAGCCATGTCCTCAAGGGTCCTGTTCTTTGTTTCAACTACTCCATTATGCTGAGGAGTCCTAGGGGCAGAGAAGTTATGATCTATACCATTTTAATCACTATATTCAGCAAACTTTGCATTTTCAAATTCGGTTTAATTATCAGGCCTAATGGATGCAAGTTGATTTCCTAACTATTTTTGAGTTTTTCTAACAAAAGTAGTAAACATATCAAATGCTTCATCTTTAGATGTCTGAAATAGTACCCAGGTAAATCTAGAATAATCATCAACGAGTACCATCATATATTTCTTTCCACCTCTGCTCATTGTTTTCATTGGGCCACACAGATCCATATGAACCAGTTCCAACGACTTGGACGTGCTTACCATTTTCTTGGTTTTGAAGGATGATCTTACCTGCTTCCCCCTTGCACATGTCTCACAAACATTATTTTCCTTGAACTTGATATTGGGTAACCCTATCACCAAGTCCGTGGAGACTAATTTGTTTAGCTGATTAAGACTAGCATGACCAAGTCTTTTGTGCCACAGGAGGGGATCATTAACCAACACACTTAGGCAAGTGACATCACTTTCTGACAGAGTGCACAAATCAACAATGTAAATATTGTCAACTCTTTTCCCTGCAAAACAATCTTGTCAGTGGTAAGGTTAATCACAAAGCATTTTGTAGAGGTGAAAGCCACAGGGTTAACTCTGTCACACAATTGTGACACACTTATCATGTTATATTTCAAGCCATCTATCAAGTATACATTCTCTATGGAATGAGAATCTATCTTACCTACCTTTCCAACCCCAAAGATCTCACCTTTCTTTCCATTACCAAAGGATACATTACCTCCTTTTAGGTTCTCAAGTGAAAGGAATTGGTCCTTACTTCCAGTCATATGTTTTGAGCAGCCACTATCCATATACCATATTTGACTGCTTCCTTTCACTTGGACCTGCATAAAGAAATCAGGGGTAAGTCTTAGGAACCCAAACTAGTTTGGGTCCTTTTCTATAGGCAAAAGGATGAATTAAATTCCTTTTTGCCCACCCAGACAGCTTACTTTTGTCTTGAACAAAAGCTTTGTTCTTTTGACTGGCCTTTACTTTTACATTACATTCATTTTTGTAATGGCTAGTCTTGCCACAGTGTGTGCATATTTTATTCTCAAGAAGTGTGAGGTACTTGCTTTTAGGATCCCATTTTGGTGCTTGAGTCCCATAGCCAAGTCCTCTTTTGTTGCTTCTAAGATGCTCTTGCAACCAAGAGAGTGCATCAGAGGCCTTGTTCCACTTGCACGTTCTGTCTAGTTCATGCTTCACTTTTCCTAGATCTTCTTTTAGGACATTAATCAGTTCATTCTTTTTATATAATTCATCCTTCATTTTTCCTAAGTTTTCTTCTGGAGTGAGATATGTGTGATCATCCTTCTTCTTTCATGTTCCTAATTTCAGTTTTAAGTTTTCAGACTTAAGTTCTAGAACACTGGTGTCAAGTTCAGAACCTAGTTCTTTAACTCAGCATTTGTGCTATCACACTCATTAGCCCTAGACTCTAAGCTTTTGCATTTTGATTTTAGGATTACACATTACCTAGACAGTTCTTCCTTCTCAATGTTAATTATCTCAGACTCATCATTGAAGTCTAGTAATAGTTCAGCCATCCTTTCTTTAGACAAAAATTTAGTTTTGTCTTTGAGATGAAGAATACTTGCCTCTTGTTCATCTTCTGAGTCTCCGGTGGCCATAAGAGCTTGTTCTTCTCCATCTTCATCCTCTATGTCCTCATCTGATGTTTCTCCCCAGGCAGAAACTATAGCCTTTGTTGACCCTTTGTTGCTTTTTGGTTGAACCTGTTCCTTCTTCCTGTTCTTTCGTTCAACCCTTTCCTTCCTCCACTCAATTTCCCATTGAGGGCAGTTCTTAATCATGTGATCAGTCTTTCCACACTTGTAGCAACCCTCATTCGTCTTTTTCTCAAGAGCCCTTGGTTTGTTGAAAGTTGTACCTCTTGAAGAACATTTTCCTCTCATAAGGTACTTTTTGAAATCTCTTGTGATCAGAGCCATTTCGTCATCCTCTAGATCTGAACCTTCAGCAATTCTGAGAGCCAGACTTCTTTCCTTCTTGGGTGTATCCATCTTCATGGTTTGCCTTCTTAATTCATATGTAGTAAGGTTTCCAATTAGTTCATCCAGCTTGAGGGTAGCAATATTCTTTGATTCCTGAATAGCAGTGATTTTGCTTTCCCATGAGATTGGCAGAACCCTTGTCAAGATTTTCTCAACCTTGTCTTCTTCAAGAATAATCCTTCCAAGAGATTTAAGTTTATTCGTAAGTGTAGTGAACCTGGTATACATCTCTTGAATTGTTTCTCCTTCCTTCATAGTAAAATTCTCATATTGAGAATACAGTAGTGTTCCTCTGGACCTCTTCACTTGAGGTGTTCCTTCATGAGCCACTTGCAAGGTGTCCCAGATTTCCTTAGTAGTGGTACAACTTTGGATCTTGCTGTACTCATCAAGACCTAGTCCACACACAAGCCATTTCTTGGCTTTAGCATTTTTCTCCCACTTCTTCAGGACTTCAGCAGTGCAGTCAACACTTGACTTTGGTACGTCCACTCCTTCAGCATTCTTCTTTGTCGTTGCTAGGGGACCATGAGTAACTATGTCCCAGAGTTCATAGTCTTATCCAATGATGTCATCCCTCATCATGTTCTTCCACCAGGAATAGTATTGTCCATTGAAGTGTGGGGGACTTGCAGTGGATTGCCCTTCCCAGTTCCCAGGTGGTGCACTCATGTTGATCTTTTCCTAAGGTGTTAGCCTCTTCAAGGATAACCTGCTCTGATACCAATTGATGTTCTAAATGTCAATACCACACAAGAGGGGGGTGATTTGTGTATTACCCAATTTTCACTCTAGAAGAACCTGGTTCTTCTAGGTGCACTTTCAACTACTGTTTGCGGAAGTAAAAGTACATAAAATAAAGAACACAGAGATTTTACGTGGAAAACACCTGGCTCAAAAGCTGACAAAACCACGACTTACTACTCAGTAGGATTTTCCCAAACTTCCACTAAAATCACTGAGCCAAAATAGCATTGACAAAACTCTTGTAAACCTAAGGATTAAACTCTAATCCCGTTGTGGCACACAGCCTCAACCGCTGTGACACCTTCAAGTAAACTCTAACTTGAATACTCAAAGTACCTAATATAATTGCTTCTATGAAAGTTGAAAGGTACAAGTTTAAATCACCTACTACAATTGAACTAGAATAAAAGAAAGACACAATGGAATTGGTTCTTCTATCTTGTCCAAGTATCTTCAGGAATGCGCACTTAAATCTCACATAAATTGTTTGCAAAATTGCCTCTCTCTTTTTGCTCTCAATTTAGTTTAACTTCTGCGTTTGTGCAATGCCTGTAAAAGAGAACAATAACTGTTATTTAATAAGTTAGTAATTAGAGTTTGATTGAGACTCAATTGCTGATCTTCCATTGAAGTTGAGCCGTTGAACAATCAAAATTCCAACCCTATCCTTCATTCGGATTGTGTCCTCTTCTCATAAGGAGACTTTTTCTCCTCATCCAATATGCAACCTTTTCGATTAGTTCAGAAGATATTGTTGCTTGATTACTGATACTTATCTCATTCACATGTATCTCACATGTATAGGTTGAAAGACATTGTGCCTCACATGATGGACCTGTTCCATGACTGAGTTCATTTGTCATTCTTCAAAACTTCACCTGAACTTAGGCCAACAGAAACACATAAAGAACATAGTAGAGAAACATATAAAGGAATTAAAAGTAAAAACCCTAAATCAAAAAAAATACAGAAGTTTTGAAAGCATATCTTTTAAAAGAAGTATCGGGAGACCGTCTAAAAGTTCAGGGAAAACACGAATCTAGAATAGATATAAAGAAAATAGAAGAACCTCAAAAGCTAGGGATTTAGAGGGAACCAAACGGTGACAAAGGCTTGGATAGTTGTTGATCTAAGCAGGAGAAGTCAAAATCAGTCTTGAGACGGCCATAGAAATTGAATCGATACGATCTGGATGAAGCTCTTCGTAGTCAGACCATGAGACCTCGGCGAATAGGTGTGTAGGGACCATAGGAGGTTGATGGGTGGTGAAACCACCGTAGATTCAGGCCAGGAGGTAGCTGGAGAAGGTGAAGGGAACTCATCAAAGAGGAGGGGGAGGGGGGAGGTTCTAGAGAGAACCAGAGGTTAGAGAGATAGAGACGAGTGAGGCGAAAATGAGGGGTTTAGGGGGGGTCGTTTAGCTTAATTAGGTAAGAAAGGATTTGGGCCATTGATCAACGGCTAGGATTTAATCTGGGTTTGGTCGGGTAGATTTAAGGTTTGGGCTTGGGCTGGTTTAATTGGGGTCGGGTATTAGGTTTAATCAGAAATGGGCTGGGAATTGGGGGTTAGATTTAAATACAATTGGGCTATTATTTAAATAGCCACTTTTCCCTTTTAAAATTCTAAAAATAGTAAATTAATTTCCAAAAATAAATTGGAAGCACCAAAACGATTTATAAAATATAATTAACAATTTAAATTACAGTACTTAAATTGTATGAATTTAAAACATAATTGAATCTTGAAATGGCTAATATTGCAATTATATGCAATTTAGCTCAAAAATACTAAATAAATTTGTAAAAATATGCAAATATTACCTTAGCTATATCTTAGAATAAAAATAAAATTCCAATAAATTAATTACCAAAAATAATAAACTTGGGAATAATTATTAGTTTTTTTTTTTTTTTGGGATGAAAAAAATGAAATAAATCAGTTTAAAAACCTTAAAAATTATGGGAAAAATAGTAAAATGCTTGGACATACTATATATGCATATATATGCTATTTTTAAGGATATTTTGCATATAAAAATATACAGAAAAAAATTGGGTATCAACACTTTGTATGTTTATCTTTCCTATTTGACTGGCATTTACTTGCTTAATTGTTAATAAGGCATATTTATGAAGTATAAATAGAGCTAAAGTGATTTTGCATAATTTCACTATTTTCATGACTTTTCTACTGGCTTTTACTGCTTCCTTAAAGCCTGTGATATTCCTTACGTGATTTCTTATTTCTCAGTCTTTATTTATGATTATTACTCACTGACTTCGAGTATTCACTTTACTCCCTGCACCCCGTGTGCAGATTCAGGTGTTGCTGATCCTGCTTGTGAGGGTTGAGAGCTCCCGACAGATTTCAGAGTTCACGAGGTACTTGCTCGACTTTCACAGCCCTGTGCTTCTCCTCCTTTATCTTATTTCCTTTCTCTTGCTAGTGATTCTGTAATAGCATTGGTAGACTTTTCAGACTTGTAGTATATTGATAGATGCTCATGACTTGTGACACCCTGATATTGGGCTGTGTTGGGTTTTTTTTTCCAAATTGTACTGTTTACTTCTAATTTTAGGATTTTATCATGTTTAAGACTTAATACTTATTATTTTAAATTTTTTAAATTAAAATAGGAATGCGTCAGCTGACCTTGTCTTCACGAGACGCGCTATCACGACAGAGTCCGGGTTTAGGGTCGTGACAAGTTGGTATCAGAGCCTAAGTTACATAGGTCTCACAAGTCATGAACAGGTTTAGTAGAGTCTCGCGGGTCGGTACAGAGACGTCTGTATTTATCCTCGAGAGGTTGCAGAACCTTTAGGAAACTTTCATATTCTTGAAATTCTTGTCGTGCGAATTTGTTGATCTGAGTACTAAACTTCTATTATTCTATTTTGTCACAGATGGTGCGGAAACGCATGACAGGTCAAGATGGACGACCACCAGTACCACCAGCTATGGCCACTAGAGGCCGAGGATGCGGTCAAGGTCGCAGTAGGAGCAGGGGTGTGGCCCGCACAGCAACTAGGGCAGCACCTGCAGATCAACCAGTCGCCCCGGCTTAGGATCAAGTCCCAGTTGTGGATGCACCAGCAGCACCAGCTCAGGCACCACCTGTGCCCATTGTGATTTCGGGTCTTCAGGAGGCCTTGGCTCAGATTCTATCAGTTTGCACTGGCCTGGCTCAGGTGGTTTCAGTTACTATAGCCGCAGCTACTTCTCAGGCCGGTAGAGGCAATCAGACTCTAGCTTCTTGCACACCTGAGCAGGTCGTGTAGGGACTTCAGACACCGGGAGCACATCCAACTCAGTCGGTTTCAACTGCTCAGAACTATGTAGCTCTTGAAATGCTAGAGAACGAGCAGCGCACATTGGAGAGGTTTGGTAGACTTCAGCCTCCGACCTTCAGTGTTGTAGAGGGCGAGGATGCCTTGGGTTTGTCGGACAAGTATTAGCACAACAGGTATTCTGGAGACCTGCGGGGTCACTTTCACTACTTTTCATTTTTTTGGAGATGCCTTCACGTGGTGGGAGGCATTTGAGAGGCGTAGGCCTATTGGTGCAGCACCCTTTACCTGGCAGCAGTTCTCCATTCTCTTTTTGGAGAAGTTTGTGTCGTAGTTTCGCAGAGAGGAGCTGCGGAGGCAATTTGAGTGGTTGCGTCAGGGAGAGATGACTGTGACACAGTATGAGATGAGGTTCTCTAAGTTAGCTCACCATGTGATTTGGTTGGTTCCGACAGATAGAGAGAGGATCAGGAGGTTTGTTGATGGCCTCACTTACCAGCTTCGTATTCTCATGACCATGGAGAGGGTGTTTGGTGCTACTTTTGAGGAGGTGGTTTGACATTACTCGTGAGATTGAGTTAGTTCGTCGCTAGAAGTGAGAGGAGAGGGAGGCCAAGAGGCCTCGAGGATCCGGTAGTTATAGTGGTGCTCCTTCGAGAGGTTAGTTTCAGCATGGCAAAGGTCGTCCATTTAGGCATGCTCAGCCATCTCGCGCAGGTTATCATGGGGCGTCAACGAGTCATGGTTCTCAAAGTTCTCAGCAGGGTCAGTCAACACTTATTGACCTTCCAACTCAGAGTTCACCTCATTCTCCATCAGTCCAGGGCTCTTTTATGCTAGGTGCATCTTCTAGTCATTCCGATGCTAAGGGTTCCATTCAATCCGCATCTCCAACACCCGAGAGTTTGCTATGAGTGTGGAGAGATGGGCCATATATGGAGGCAGTGTCCTCGTCGTCTTGGGGGTTCATCTCAACAGAGGGGTCAACCGTCAGCCTCAGCACCAGTTGCTTTATCACTAACTACCCGCCCAGCTAGGGATGGAGGTCAGTCAACTAGGGGTCGCCCTAGAGGCGGAGATCGATCAGGTGGCGGCTAGGCCCATTTTTATGCACTTCCAGCTAGACCGGATGATATTGCTTCCGATGCTATTATTACAGGTATTGTCGCAGTCTACCACAGAGATGCTTCTATATTATTTGATCCCGGTTCCACCTTTTCTGATGTGTCATCATACTTTGCTCATTATTTGGATATGCCCCATGAGTCTCTTGTTTCACCTGTTCATGTTTATACTCCGGTGGGCGACACTGTTGTTGTAGACCATGTGTACCAATTGTGTGTGGTGACTATTGGGGGGTATGGAGACCCAAGTGGATCTTTTATTATTGTGTATGGTGGATTTTGATGTTATTTTGGGCATGGATAGGTTATCTCTGTGTCATGCTATTTTGGACTGTCATGCTAAGACAGTCACAGTAGCTATACCGGGTGTGCCATGAATTGTGTGGCGAGGTTTGACTGATTATGTTCCCAGTAGGGTGATTTCTTTCTTGAAGGCCCAGCGTATGGTTGGGAAGGGTTTTCTTTCATACTTAGACTTTGTGAGAGATGTTGGTGTAAAGACTCCCAGTATTGATTCTATTCCAGTTGTAAGGGATTATCCCGATGTATTTCCTGCAGACCTGCCAAGCATGCCACCGGACAGGGATATTAATTTTGGTGTTGATCTGGTGCCGTTCACTCAGCCCATTTCTATTCCGACGTATTGTATGGCATCAGTGGAGCTGAATGAGTTAAAGGACCAACTTCAGGAACTCCTTGAGAAGGGGTTCATTCGGACTAGTGTGTCGCCTTGGGGCGCGACGGTTCTATTTGTGAAGAAGAAGGATGGCACAATGACGATGTGCATTGATTATAGGTAGTTGAACAAGGTAACAGTTAAGAACAAGTATCCCTTGCCTCGCATTGATGATTTATTCGACCAACTTCAAGGAGCGAGAATGTTCTCCAAGATTGATCTCTGTTCATGTTATCACCAGTTGAAGATCAGGGACTCGGATGTTCTTAAGATAGCTTTCAGGACCCGATAAGGTCATTATGAGTTCTTGGTGATGTCTTTTGGGCTGACCAATGCTCCAGCGGCGTTAATGCATTTGATGAACAGCGTGTTCCGGCCTTATCTCGACTCGTTTGTCATAGTCTTCATTGATGATATTCTGGTGTATTCACGTAGTCAGGAGGATCACGCGGAGCATTTGAGAGTTGTGTTGCTGAGATTAAGGGAGGAGAACCTTTGTGCAAAGTTCTCCAAGTGTAAGTTTTGGCTTGGTTCAGTGGATTTCTTAGGGCACGTGGTGTTCAGTGAGGGTACTCAGGTTGATCAGAAGAAGATAGAGGCGGATCAGAGTTGGCCCAGACCGTCCTCAGCCACAGAAATTTGCAGTTTTCTTGGTTTAACAGGTTATTACCACTCGTTTATTTAGGGATTTTCATCTATCGCATTGCCCTTGACCAAGTTGACTCAGAAGGGTGCTTCATTTGTATGATCGGATGAGTGTGAGGAGAGCTTTCAGAAGCTCAAGATAACTTTGACCACGGCTCCGGTATTAGTTTTTCCATTAGCTTCAGGTTCATATACCGTGTATTGTGATGCTTTGAGAGTTTGTATTGGTTGTATATTGATGCATGAGGGTAGAGTTATTGCTTATGCTTCTCATCAGTTGAAGTCCCATGAGAAGAACTATCCTATTCATGACTTAGAGTTGGCTTCTATTGTGTACGCATTGAAGATTTGGAAACATTATTTGTATAGTGTGTCTTATGGGGTGTTTACTCATCATCGTAGACTCCAGCACTTATTCAAGCAGAAGGATCTTAATTTGAGACATCGGAGGTGGTTCGAGTTGCTGAAGGATTATGATATTACTATTTTGTACCATTCAGGGAAGGCCAATATTGTGGCCGATGCATTGAGACAAAAGACGGTGAGTATGGGGAGTCTGGAATATATTCCATTTGGGGAGAGACCTCTTGCACTTGATGTTGAGTCCTTGGTCAATCAGTTCGTGAGGTTGGATATTTCGGAGCCCAGTCAGGTACTGGCTTGTGTGATTTCTCGATCTTCTTTATATGATTGCATCATATAGCTCCAGTATGATGATCCTCATTTGCTTGTCCTTAAGGATAGAGTTCAGTAAGATGATGCCATAGATGTGACCATTGGTGATGATGGGGTGTTGATAATGCAGAGCTAGATTTGTGTGCTGATGTGGATGGGCTTCGGGAGATAATTCTGGAAGAGGTCCATAGCTTGCGGTATTCTGTTCATCGGGTTCCGTGAAGATGTATCAGGATTTGAGACAACATTATTGGTGGAGGAGGATGAAGAAAGACATTGTGGGATTTGTAGCTCGGTATCTCAATTGTCAGCAGGTGAAATATGAGCATCGGAGACCGGGTGGCTTGCTTCAGCAGATGGATATTCTAGAGTGGAAGTGGGAGCGGATCACCATGGAATTTGTAGTTGGGCTCCTAGGGACTTTGAATTAGTTTGATGCTATTTGGGTGATTATGGATTGGCTGACCAAGTCCGTGCACTTCATTCCTATGTGTACTACCTATTCTTCAGAGCGGTTGGCAGATATCTATATCTGGGAGAATGTTCGTTTGCATGGTGTCCCAGTTTCCATCATTTCGAATAGGGGTAGTCAGTTTACTTTGCAGTTTTGGTGGTATGTGTAGCGAGAGTTGGGTACGCATATGGAGTGGAGCACAGCTTTTCACCCTCAGATAGACGGATAGTCCGAGCGCACTATTCAGATATTCGAGGACATGTTGCTTGCTTGTGTCATTGATTTCGGAGGGTCATGGGATAAGTATCTACTGCTAGCAAAGTTTGCTTATAACAACAGTTACCAATCAAGTATTTAGATGGACCCATATGTGGCTTTGTATGGGAGGCGGTGTCGATCTCTAGTTGGTTGGTTCGAGCCGGGTGAGGCTAGGCTATTGGGGACAGAATTGGTGCAGGATGCTTTAGACAAGGTGAAGGTGATTCAGGAGAGGCTTCATACAGCACAGTCGAGACAAACGTGTTATGCTGACAAGAAGGTTCGGGATGTGTCCTACATGGTTGGTGAGAAGGTGTTGTTGAAGGTTTCACCCATGAAGGGTGTTATGAGATTTTGGAAGAAGGGTAAATTGAGCCCTCGGTTCATTGGGCCTTTTGAGGTACTTCGGAGGATTAGGGAGGTGGCTAATGAGCTTGCCTTTCCACCTATCTTGTCGAGTGTACATCCGGTATTTTATGTTTCTATGCTCCGAAAGTATATTGGGAATCCGTCTCATGTTCTGGATTTCAGCACGGTTAAGTTAGATGGTGATTTGACTTATAATGTGGATCCAGTAGCTATTTTGGAGCGCCAGGTTCGAAAGGTGAGATCAAAGGATATAGCTTCAGTAAAGGTGCAGTGGAGAGGTCGGCCCGTGGAGGAGGCTACTAGGGAGACTGAGCGGGAGATGCGGAGTAGATATCCTCACCTATTTATGGCTTCAGGTATGTTTCTTGACTCGTTCTAGGATGAATGTTTGTTTAAGAGGGGGAGGATGTGACGACCCGGCTAGTCGTCTCATGAGTTATCGCTCCATTTTCCCCATTTATGCTTCCTATTGCTTTGTTTATTGTTTCTATGTGTGATCGGGTTGGTTGGCTTGGTTAGGAGAGGTTTTGAGAATGCTTGACACACTTAGTCTCTTTTGACGAAGCTTAAGTTGGAAAAGTCAACGAGATGTTGACTTATGTGCTAGAGGGTTCGGATGTGAGTTCCGATGGTTCAGATAGCTTTGGGAGGTGATTTGGGACTTAGGAGCATGATCTGAATGTGTTTTTGAGCTCAGAAGTAGATTTAGGCTTGAATTGGCGAAATTTGTATTTTGGCATTTTCTAGTTGATAGGTGCGATTTTGATATAGGGGTTGGAATTGAATTCGGTGAGTTGTAGTAGTTTTGTTGTGTCATTTGGGATATGTGTACAAAATTTCAAGTCATTCCAACGTGGTTTGGTTGGGTTTTTTTATCAAAAGCGTAGTTCAGAAGATTTTAGAACCTTAGGCTTGAATCCGATGTGTTTTGGTTTATTCGATGTTGTTTGAGATGTTTTGAAGATTGGTATAAGTTTGAATAAGGTTATGAGATATGTTCGTACTTTTGTCTGAGGTCCCAGGGGCCTCAAGGTGATTTCGGATGGTTGACAAAAAGAATGGAAGTTTGAATGGCAGCTAAAGTTGGAATTCTTCTATCATAACGACACCTGCGGTTGGGAGGCGGCGGGTACAACCTCTGCAGATGCGGAAAAGAGTCGCAGAAGAAAAAGATGTTGGGAAGGCTGTGACCGTAGAAACGGTTGGTGAACCGCACATGCTATGGCGCAGGTGTGGAGTGAGCATCACAAATGCGGATAGTGGTAACTTAAGTGAAAACCGCAAAAGCGATTCAAGGAGCGCAAATACAGTACCGCATAAGCGGGAATTTGGCCGCAGATGTGAAATGCCTGGGCCAAAAGGTAAAAGTTATTTCCTTCGCGATTTTTGAGTTATTCCACCGTTTCTAAGACGGTTCTTGGAGCTTGTTAGGCGATTTGAAAAAGGATTTCAAGGGGACTTCAATGAGGTAAGGAGTTTTGGACCTAAAACCCGTTCCTATGGAATTATTTCATGGATTAGGGCTGTAATTAATGGAATTAAGGGTTAAAATTTGGGGAAATTAGGGCTTAGAAACTTAGGCTTTTGATTGAGGATTTGAAGAACCAATTGTGGTCGGATTTCAGAACTTTTGATATGCATGAACTTGTGGGGAGATAAGGAACCTAATAATGTAAATTTTATCGAATATCGAGATGTGGGCACGGTAGTCGAGTTTTGGTAATTTCAGGATTTATGCTATAAATTGATTATTTTCGCTTGGGGTTCATTCCATTAGCATATTTTGACATCGTGATTCTGATTTTGGATAGACTCGACGCGAGTGGAGGACGATTCGAGGGGCAAAGGCATCGCGGGCTAGAGTTTGGACCGAATTGAGGTGAGTAATGATTGTAAATGTTATCCTAAGGGTATGAAACCCTAGATTGCATATCGTGGTGCTATATTGAGGTGACGCACACACTAGATGACGAGCTTGGGGTCGTGAACCATTCGGGATTGTAACTTAGTCCATCCCGAATGGCTGTTTTACCGCGTATTGGTTAAAAACTATTTGTTATCATCATGTTTTGGGTTGAATGCCATATTTGGGCCTCGTGCCAACTATTTGAACCCTTAGGGGATTTTTACTGATATTTCCTCACTGTTTTGACTTTATACTTGAAATCAGTCATGTTATATACTACTATTTTCATAACTCAGCCATGCTTACTCAATTTTAATACATTAAGTGATATTTTAAATGATAATTGGGTTAAGCATCATGTTTACTTTTTCCCGAGTGGCTTGTTAGATTCTGACTGAGTAAGGCCGAGGGCCGATATTGTAAGGATACACAGATTATGATGATGAGGCCTTGAGCTTGAGAGTCTACGCCACGAGGTGTGTTTTCGATATGAGGCTGAGGGCCTATGTGATTATGCCACGAGATGGATTGATATTGCGCTTCGGCCGTAAGGGTTCCCTCCAGGAGTCTGCAAAACCCCAGCGAGCGCGGGTACCCATTGTGATGTGAGTTATAGCCCGAGGGGCTGGTAATGTTTTTGACATATTGCCCGAGGGGCAGCTTTGTTGACATTTTTCCCGAAGGGCGATCCTTTGTGTGTTTATCTTTCCTATTTGACTAGCATTTACTTGCTTAATTGTTAAAAAGGCATATTTATGAAGTTTAAACTAAACTAAAGTGACTTTGCATAATTTCACTATTTTTATGACTTTTCTACTGGCTTTTACTGCTTCCTTATAGCCTGTGATATGCCTTACATGATTTATTATTTCTCAATTTTTATTAATGATTATTACTCACTGAGTTCGAGTACTCACTTTACTCCCTGTGCAGATTCAGGCGCTGCTGATCCTGCTTGCGAGGGTTGAGAGCTCCCGACAGATTTCGCAGTTCACGAGGTACCAGCTCGGCGTTCGCAGTCCCGTGCTTCTCCTCCTTTATATCATTTCCTTTCTCTTGCTAGTGATTCTGTAATATAATTGGTAGACTTTTCATACTTGTTGTATATTGATAGATGCTCATGATTGGTGATGCCCCGGTATCGGGCTGTGTTAGGTTTGTTTTCCACAAATTGTACTGTTCACTGCTAATTTTGGGATTTTATCATGTTTAAGACTTAATACTTATTATTTTAAATTGCTTAAATTGAAATGGGAATGCGTCGGCTGGCCTTGTCTTCATGAGAGTTGCCATCCCGACCGGGTCTGAGTTTAGGGCCATGACAGTAATGGTGGCTCAATGCCCAAAATCTCCACTCACATACCAAACACCTCCACCTACATATCAACCCTCATCTCCAAGATATTCCCAACCAGCCACTGTATATCACACCTATAATTCCCAACCCTCTCATTTAAAGTCACCTCCAACTCGTTAAAACTACCCAAGACCGCGACCCAATTTTGATTGCAAACTACCCAGACAATACATTGCTATTGCTGAACTCATCGACCAACTGTATGAAAGGTTGAAGGATGGTGGTTACGTCACTCAAATTCCCGCTGTGGTAGTGGAGAACCCATCTCAATGGGTCAACCCAAACAAAACATGTGCATATCACTCCGATATGAAAGGGAACACCATCGACAAGTGCCAAATATTGAAAGATAAAATCCAGACATTGATTGACAACATGGTCATACAAGCAAAAGAAGCTGCACCCAACGTCCTCAACAATACTATCCCGGATAATAGGGGCAGTAAAACACATATAATAAAGATAGATGAAGAATAGGATCCTGAGGGGTCAATCGGGCTTATTCGAGAAGGTGATGACTTTAAACCTACAGTCACACTCACTCTTATTGTACTACAAATGCAGTCGCCAGTCGAGGTTGGGGTAGCCACATCGATTCCATTTTAGGTAGAGGTAGCTCCACCTGCAGCCACACCTATTCCGTTTGAAGTGGAAGTGGCCACACCTTTCACAATGACAGTATCAACCATACCTTCTTTTGATTCAAAAGCAATACCCCGGGGTTACGTTGCCGAAGCTAGGTGAAAAGGAAATGTAAAGACGGAAGAATCTGATGTCGAATAAGGGATGACCAGAACGGGAAGGATATATACGCCCAAACACTTAGGAGGATCAAGCAAGGAGGCTTCTACTAAGAAAACCGACATTGAAACTGGACCAGATGACCTTTGGAGGAAGGTACATGCAAAATAACATTCCGTCATCTATCATTTTAAAAAAACTCGCCCAAATATCCATCCTGTTACTATTTTAATATTCAGAGGCGCACAAGAATGCTTTGATGAAGGTGTTAAATTAAGCATACGTGCCCAACAATATTACCTGCCGAGAGATGGACAACATGGTAGGGCAGGTGCTAGAAAGTCATAAGATAACCTTCCATGAGGATGAACTACCGCCTGAAGGGTTGAATCATAATCGAGCATTGTATATCACGGTACAATTTAAAGATAAATTCATTGCCAGAGTCGTGATCGATAGAGGTTCAAGCCTCAATATTTGTCTGTTGGATACTCTAAAAAGATTGGACAAAGGTTTCTATGAAATACGGGAAGGAAGCATGAACGTGAAAGCCTTTGATGGGTCTCAAAGAGCCACGATTGGGGAGATTAATCTTTGTCTGTAGATGGGGCCAACTTGGTTCGACGTTGAATTCCAAGTGCTTGACATATCAGCTTCATACAATCTTCTGTTGGGCCGACCTTGGCTACATGACGTTGGGGACGTGGCGTCCACACTACACCAGGCCGTGAAGTTTGAATGGAACCATGAAGAGGTGATCATTCACGATGACGGGAGTAACCCCATTTACACCAGTCAAACCATCCCGATTATCGAGAACAGAAGAAGGCTAGGAGGGGAAACTTATCATCACATTGAAATATCGACACAGTTGAGAAGGATAAATGGTGGAGTAACAAAATAGAAAGCATACTGGCATGCACTGGGTATGAACCCGGCAAAGGGCTTGGGAAGAACCTCCAAGTCATTACTCAACCAATACAACTGAAACGTCATGGTACTACCTTCCGGATCGGATACCAGTATACATGGCAAGAGTATGATGATTGGTCGACTCCATGGCATGGACCTCATTACCCTCTCGAGAAACCGGTTCCATATCTAGGTCAGACTTTTCATCAGGCTGATACAATATGGGGAACTACAGAAGAAGAAGCTCTAGATCGGGTGAAGAATTTGTTCTTAGAGGACAAGAACATGGATTGTAGTGCGATAATTGAGGAGGAGTAAGAAGAAGGCCTCTTCATTCAAACTGTGGAGAAGGGATCTATTCTCAGGAATTGGACTGCCACACCATCTCGGGCTCGTCGAGTCCCTGGGTATCTTGACAATCAGCCTAATTTTATTTCTATAGCCATGCTAAACATCTAAGATATTTTCAGTTATTTTGTTTGAAAGACTCACATGTTTCAAAATAATTGCTCAATTCATCGAGCTGTACTTGTTTTGGATGTTTTCAATTTCTAATCAATGCAATGTTATTTATTATTCATTATTATCTTCCACACTTTTCTTTGTACATCATTATTATTACTTTTCTGATAAACCGGTGACTGTGACATGTAATGAGACAACGCAACATAAGGATAGTGATTTAGAAGAAGAGGATGAAATAACTGAGGAGGTTGTCAGAGAGGTTGAGAACTTTGAGAAATCTGGACGAAACTGAAGCGGTAAATTTGGGAGACGCCGAAACCATCAAGGAGACTCGAATTAGCATTCACTTATCACCGACAGAGAAGGAGGAGTACATTCATTTCTTGAAGGAGTATAAGGATATATTTGCAAGGTCATATGATGATATGAGCGGTTTGAGCACATCCATAGTGGCTCACAAGTTGCCTACCAATCAAATGTGTCCACTGGAGAAGCATATACTCAGAAAGTTCAAACAAGATCTGACTTGAAGATCAAGGAGGAAGTTACTAAGCAGATCAAAGCCAAAGTCCTCAAGGTAGTTCAGTACCTAACATGGTTAGCCAAGATTGTACCAGTTTCGAAGAAAGATGGTAAAGTCAGAGTATGTGTTGACTATCGAGACTTAAAGAGAGCAAATCCCAAGGATGACTTCCCATTTCCAAATATACACATCCTGATTGACAATTGCCCCAAGCATGAGCTCCATTCCTTTGTAGATTGCTCCATGGGTTGTTACCAGATCTGGATGGATGAAGAAGCCACAAAGAAAATAGCTTTTATCATATCATGGAAGGTGTATTGCTACAAGATGATGCCATTTGGTCTAAACAATGTTGGGGCCACTTACATAAGAGCCATGATAACCATCTTCCATGATATGATACACAAAGAAATAGAGATGTATGTTGACGACGTCATCATCAAATCTAAGAGGGTCACATTTCACACTGTAGACTTGAGAAAATTCTTTTATAGATTAAGGAGATACAACTTAAAATTGAACCCCGAAAAATGTGCATTCAGGGTTCCCACAGGAAAGTTATTGGGATTTATTATCGATCGTCGGGACATCGAGTTGGACCCGTCCAAAGTTAAGGCTATTCAGTACCGCCACCAAGAAGCAAGAAGGATGTGATGAGCTTCCTAGGACACCTCAACTATATCAGTCGCTTCATAACACAGTCCACAATCATATGTGAACCCATCTTCAAGATAATGAGAAAAGATGCTGGAACAAGTTGGACCGATGATTGTTAGAGGGCTTTCGACAAAATCAAGAAGTACTTGTCCACACCACCAGTCCTAGTCTCTCCAGAACTTGGGAGGCCTTTGCTACTATACCTATCTGGATGGAGCTTTCGGTTATGTTTTGGGACAACATGAACAGATAGGGAGAATGGAGCAAGACATATACTACTTGAGTAAGAAATTCACGCCTTACGAAGCACGATATTCTCTGTTGGAACGCACTTGATGTTTTTTGACTTGGATGGCTCCAAAATTGAGGCATTACTTCTGTGCCTATACCACATATCTCATATCCAGGATGGACCCCCTAAAGTACATCTTTTAGAAACCCATGCCGATAAAAAAATTAGCCAAATGGCAAATACTGTTAAGTGAGTTCGATATTATCTACGTAACTCAGAAGGCGGTCAAAGGGCAAGCATTGGATACCATCTTGCTGAAAATTCCGTGGGAGGGAAATACGATCCTTTGAAAATGTATTTTCCTGATGAAGAAGTATCATTTTTAGGAGAGGACATTACTGAAGCATACGACGGTTATAGGATATTCTTTGATGGAACTGCGAATTTCAAAGAAGTGGGCATTGGAGCGGTCTTGGTATTAGAAGCTGGCCAACATTATTCGGTATCTACTAAACTCAGATTTCCCTGCACCAACAACATGGTAGAGTATAAGGCCTACATACTAGGGCTCAACATGGCAATCGACATGAATATTCAGAAGTTGGTGGTAGTCGATGATTCGAATTTGCTTGTGAACCAGATACAAGGAGAATGGGCCACCAAGAATTTAAATATATTGCCATATCTACACCATGTACATGAATTGAGAAAGAGGTTCACGAAGATAGAGTTTCAGCATGTTCCCAAAATTCAAAACGAGTTTGGCGATGCATTGGCCATTTTGTCACCAATGATACAACATCCAGACAAGAATTTCATTTATCCCACCCCAGTGAGAATTCATAATCAGCTGGTGTATTATGCCCATGTTGAATAAGAAATAGGCAGGAAGCCTTGGTTTCACGATATCAAAGAATATTTGGCAAAAGGAGAATATCCGGAGCATGCGAACCAACTCAGAAACGCACACTTCGGAGGTTGTCCAATCGCTTCTTCTATAGCAGAGGGAAATTGTACAGAAGAGCTCCTGATTTGGGATTGCTAAGGCGTGTCGATGCAAAAGAAGCTTCTAAGCTACTTGAGGAGATACATGTTGGGACCTGCGGCCCGCATATGAATGGTTTTGTCTTGGCCAAGAAGATTCTTAGAGCCGGTTATTTTTGGATGATCATGGAGACAGATTGCGTCCAGTATGTCCGAAAATTCTACCAATGTCAAGTACATGCCGATATGATAAAGGTACCACCAAATGAGCTCAAGGCAACAAGCTCACATTGGCCAATCATCACTTGGGGAATGGACGTCATCAGTTTGATCGAGCCCACTACTTAAAATGGGCACAGGTTCATCTTGGTAGCTATTGATTACTTCACCAAATGGGTCGAAGCAGTATCTTACAAGGCAGTAACTAAGAAAGTCGTGGCATATTTTGTCTGCGGTCGGATTGTTTACAAGTT
Source organism: Nicotiana glauca (assembly GCA_026770625.1). Classification (NCBI taxonomy): domain Eukaryota; kingdom Viridiplantae; phylum Streptophyta; class Magnoliopsida; order Solanales; family Solanaceae; genus Nicotiana; species Nicotiana glauca. The sequence continues at coordinate 117,041 of MU705920.1, forward strand.
TGGAGTTCCAGAATCGAACATCAATGACAATGCCTCCAACCGCAATAGCGATTTGATGAAGACCATGTGTGAGACTTTCAAAATCAAGCACAAGAACTCCACAGCATACAGACCTCAGATGAATGGAGTTGTAGAAGCCGCTAATAAGAACATCAAGAAGATAATAAGGAAGATGGTTGAAAACCACAAACAATGGCACGAAAAGTTACCCTTTGCCCTGTTGGGGTACCACACTACAGTCCGCACATCAACTGGGGCAACTCCCTACTTACTGATTTATGGTACTGAAGCTGTCATCCCATTCGAGGTAGAGATTCCTTCTTTGAGGATCATACAGGAAGCCTAACTCAGCGATACATAATGAATAAGGAGCCGTTATGAGAAATTGCCCCTTATAGATGGGAAAATAATGAATGCAGTATGTCACGGTCAGCTTTATCAGAACAGAATGGCCTGAGCTTTCAACAAAAAGGTCAAACCAAGACAGTTTGCACCACGACAACTGGTGATGAAGAAGATCTTCACATATCAAGATGAAGCCAAAGGGAAATTCTCTCCTAACTGGAAAGGTCCCTACATAGTTCAGATGGTGCTAACAGGAGGAGCACTCACACTTGCAGAAATGGATGGAGAAGTCTGGCCAAAACCAATAAATTCATACGCAGTCAAAAGATACTATGATTAGATTATTCGCATTCATATGTTGTAATTGAACTATGCTCGACCTGATTCTCATTAAAGAGGGGATACGTAGGCAGCCCTGTAGGTTCGGTCATATCATAATAAAATTTTCATCCCCACCCCCCCCCCCAAACCAAAAATTAGGGTAGAATTTTAAAGAGGACCCTCAAAATTTTGGAGCAAGTTTAGACAACCCCAGCTGCTAAATGGTCAGAAATTGGTTAAGAAGGTTCAACAAGTATCGCCAATCGCAAACAGCCGAAGGATCATCTACCAAACTGGGGCAAAAGTTTGAGGAGGACCCTCAAAATTCTAACACAAGAAAGCTGCAATGTCTCTGAAATATGTTGCAGTCACTAGTTCATCTAAACTTTACTTGCTATTTCACTATGTTTTCTAAAATAACTCTATTTTCATCAATAATTGCATATTTTTTAAAACTCTATTTTTGTAACAGCCAGGTGTTACCAAGGAAAACTCGAACAAGGCCTCCAGAATGGAGGAGCAAAGCCAGCAGACGAAGGCACAAACCAACCTCCCCTTATAAAACATACAATTTTTCTTTGAGCGCAGGTACATCTGGTGTAACAGTAGTATTCGCAAATATATACACGCAGCAAAATCACTATCAAACAGGCCACTAGACATCGAATATTTCTCCAGCTAAAAAATATTCTACTCTTATTTGCTACATGTTCTTTGCATGGTACTAAGCCATGTCCCGCATCTTGCATGAGACTAAGCTCTGTCTGCATCTACATAAAGCTAAGCCCTGCCTCCATTTTATATAAGGATAAGCTCTGTATTCTATCTATATGGGACTAGGCCATGTGCCGCATCTTGCATGAGACTTAGCTCTGTCTCCATCTGCATGAAACTAAGCCCTACCTCCATTTTGCATAAGGCTAAGCTCTACCTTCAATCTTCATGGGACTAAGCCATGTCCCGCATCTTGCATGAGACTAAGCCTGTCACAAATCTTGCATGAGGCTAAGCCCTGCCTCCATTTTGGATAAGGCTAAGCTCTGCCTTCCATCTGCATGGGACTAAGCCCTGTCCTGCATCTTGCATGAGACTAAGCTCTATCCCGCATCTTGCATAAGGCTAAGCACTGCCTTCTCATGGGACTAAGCATTGTCCATTCTTGCATAAATGTTACTCTATTTCGGCACTATCTATTTGCTCCTCGTTCGGGATATGCTCTTCCCCCAACCTCCCAAGACTAATCCTTTTCTTGTTGATTTTAGCATCATATTATTGCATCTCGTGGGCTGAAATATTGCCAACTTGTCCAAAGGCGTCATTGTCTAAAGGCATCATCCTTATAGCCAGAAGACACCATGCCATGGCCTAAGGATCTCTTAAATTTTCTTATCCTTATTCAAAGGCGTCATGGTTCTGAGGCACCATCCTCATGGCCCGAGAATATCATTTCATGGACCACAAATATCCTATCTCACAATTCATGGTGTAGGACACCATAGTCTATGGACATCATCTGCACTGTCCAAAGGCAATCTTTTATGGTCCAAAGGGAATCTGCATCACGTTTAAATTCTCGTAGTAATCTATGTACTTGCATGCATTGTATTTTGAGTTTGCAGGTGATCCTGGAGGTAACCATTTTTTAAACAGGACAAGCCTTCGCCCCGGTTTCTGCTCGTACTATTTTTTCACTTGCCATTTATAATCGATTCTCACCGGTTACATGCTTACCTTGCGATATCCAGATATCTGCCCTATAATACCTCCGTTACACTCCAGACCTATGATCATAACTCCATCCGATAATACCCTTTCACAAAGAAACTTTGCTAAAATTGGCTACCATTCCTATAACAACTCCGTCGGCTTCATTCACCGATGGATCCAGAACTACACGTGGCCTGAATTCTGTAAAACCAGGGATATGTAGGGAGCTCAAAGAATAGAGTTCGGCCTCTATATTTTACAAAACGCTCATCCGGTCAAAATTGGCCATCATTTCTTTACCCGAAAACTCTTTCACTCTTCTCGGGTAAAGAGGGGCAGTTGTTGATAACTAATTTTTCTCTATAATACTTTCTAAGTGCATATATACCTTCAAAACTACGCATTAACATCGATTGATATTTTTCCAAAAATTCCACATTTTTTAATTAATCTATCCTAGTATTTTATTTATATAAATAATTACAAAATTGCATCACAAATGACTTTATAGCATTTCATGATTTAATATTGCCATTTAAAGTCATATTAACTTCTAATTATTTCACAAATGGCTAGATTTAGATTTTTGGTTACGATTTCAATAGATTTGCAATTATAGCCCATGCACACATTATTGCATTACTTTACCAAAAAATGGTCCGTTGTATTTTTAAAATAGCGAATAATTATTTTAAAACAATTCTATGCATGAACATTATTTTTTTAATTGTTAATTATTTTTATTCAATTACTTGGGAGTTTAATAAACAGCCATTTTATTTTAAGAATTAACCCCGTTTAAACCAGCCCAAAAACTTTTTTAAACAAGCTCAAAAACCTTTTAAACCAGCCCAAAAAAACCCTATAAAATTGACCCAATTCACTTAAACCCAAATACACATCTGCCCGACCCAAGGCTCTCATTCAATCATGGACGTTGATCATTTTGATCTACGGTCCACAAACCCTCTTACCAAAATTAATACTAAATACCCCCCCCCCAACGCTCTTATTCTCTCCATCATCCACCGTCATCATCTCCCTTTCTCTCTCAACTCTCTCAACTAAACCCTAGCTCTCAAGCACCGTCACTGGCGTATATATCAGTCCTGTGATGTTTCCTCGTCTTTTCCGGTTGATCCTGGTCTCCTACTCACTATGGTTCTTTGTCTTTTTTGTTAATTGAGAGGATTTCAAAGAACCCAAGCCGTTCTAGGTTGAAACCTCGCTTGTTAGCGTCTCAGACCATTTTCTCGACCTTGATTAAGAGATTTCTCTTAATTTTATTACGAATCTATGGTTTCCAAACCTATGCTCTTATCTCTGTTATGTTTTCTAAAAAAAACCTTAGTCTATTACCTTCAATCATTTTTAGATATGTATTGATCTAAGAAGAATTGAGCGCTATTACATGTTTTTTCTCTGAAAGTTTCTGGTTTTAATCGATTATTTTTGCTTTTCCCTAAAACTAGGGTTCATTACGAGCTGTTTTTCAAAGGTTTTCTGACTTATACATGTTTAATCGATTCTTTTTTCATCTTCTTGACTGATTTATGCAAAAGATACTCAAACCCTAGTTGATTTTATAAGATACTCTAATTTTCTGACCTTTGCTTCGATTTTGAGTCTTTCAGTGTTACCAACTGTATTAATTCACCCTATATTTTCTGACTTATACATTTTTCTTTGTAAAATCCATTATTCTATGGTTTTTTCCCTAATTAATCTGTATTAGGTTTTGCATCTGTTTCGGCTAATTTCTGTACTTTATTGTGAAGTTTTACTTAGCCTATTTTCTATCTGTCGAAGCTGATATTTCTTTCCGAAAATCAGTATTACTTTGAAATTCAGGCAAATTGATTTGCTCTAATAAGAGATTCATGTGCATAATTGTTGATTGTTTTCTTATTTATGACCTTAATTTGGTCATTCATGCCTTATTTAATTATCTGTATAACTGTGGATCTTTGTTGATTCTTTACATGGTACGATTAGGGTTCTTTCCTTAGTTAGGCCCATGTATTACCATTTGATCAAGGAGTCTATTCTGAACTCCCTTATTTATTTTGAACTCTTTGCCTTAATTAATCCCTATTATTACCGTTTGTCTAATTGCGCTTAATTAAGAGAGGTCTATGCTAAACTCTTTTGTATGATTGGATTATGCAACCGCTTAATTGTTGGTTTCTGATTCATTTACCTTATTTACTATACTCTTGAACTGTTATATAAGCACTCTTATTTTACCTCTCAAGAGTAACACTACGTTTAGAACACATACTCACACTCAAACTTTCTCGTCTTTCTCTGCAACTTGTGATAACTATTGATCTAGACGGCTGAAAGCCAGGGCTAGACATTGGAACTACACCTTCTTTACATTCTGCACTTTCTTTAACTGGTATGTCTCTAGTTATATTTTGAAACTCAAACTCCATGTGTTCCATTCCTGCACTAGTTCAATTGGCTATGTATCCAATTTGTTTCCTTGTTTACTACTTTATTCAGCATGTCTAAATTCTATCTTCTCTTGTTCAATGTGTAATCAACATGTCTAAACTTCACTTTGTTATTTGATACTTGTCCAGTATGTTTACTTAGTCCTTGCTCCTCCCCCCCCCCCAACTGGTGTGTGATCATGTTAGTTACTTAGTCTCTGATTGCATTCGATTGGCCCTAATTGTATGTCCAATACACCCTTGTCTTCAACATGATTTTGCTAAATCCTTACCTTGTGTCTTGACTGCCTATTATCATGGCAAACTTGTTAAGTCTCTAAGACTCCTAAGTGTTCTATGCATTTGTTGTCTATATGCCTCCCATGTACCCTGTTCATGTGCCCCCCTAATGTGAACTCTATGTGTTCCCAGCCCCTTCATCCCTGTGTGTAAAGCTGCCTATTAAGTGGTTGTATTTCTGTGCTTTTTGAGTCCGAGTGATTGTATGTTGGCTCTTATCAATTGATTTCAAAATTGTTATTCCACTCTTAGTAGTTCTTTAAAACTGTTTCTACTCTTGAAAATCTTTTCATTCCTAAANACTGTGGATCTTTGTTGATTCTTTACATGGTACGATTAGGGTTCTTTCCTTAGTTAGGCCCATGTATTACCATTTGATCAAGGAGTCTATTCTGAACTCCCTTATTTATTTTGAACTCTTTGCCTTAATTAATCCCTATTATTACCGTTTGTCTAATTGCGCTTAATTAAGAGAGGTCTATGCTAAACTCTTTTGTATGATTGGATTATGCAACCGCTTAATTGTTGGTTTCTGATTCATTTACCTTATTTACTATACTCTTGAACTGTTATATAAGCACTCTTATTTTACCTCTCAAGAGTAACACTACGTTTAGAACACATACTCACACTCAAACTTTCTCGTCTTTCTCTGCAACTTGTGATAACTATTGATCTAGACGGCTGAAAGCCAGGGCTAGACATTGGAACTACACCTTCTTTACATTCTGCACTTTCTTTAACTGGTATGTCTCTAGTTATATTTTGAAACTCAAACTCCATGTGTTCCATTCCTGCACTAGTTCAATTGGCTATGTATCCAATTTGTTTCCTTGTTTACTACTTTATTCAGCATGTCTAAATTCTATCTTCTCTTGTTCAATGTGTAATCAACATGTCTAAACTTCACTTTGTTATTTGATACTTGTCCAGTATGTTTACTTAGTCCTTGCTCCCCCCCCCCCCCCCAACTGGTGTGTGATCATGTTAGTTACTTAGTCTCTGATTGCATTCGATTGGCCCTAATTGTATGTCCAATACACCCTTGTCTTCAACATGATTTTGCTAAATCCTTACCTTGTGTCTTGACTGCCTATTATCATGGCAAACTTGTTAAGTCTCTAAGACTCCTAAGTGTTCTATGCATTTGTTGTCTATATGCCTCCCATGTACCCTGTTCATGTGCCCCCCTAATGTGAACTCTATGTGTTCCCAGCCCCTTCATCCCTGTGTGTAAAGCTGCCTATTAAGTGGTTGTATTTCTGTGCTTTTTGAGTCCGAGTGATTGTATGTTGGCTCTTATCAATTGATTTCAAAATTGTTATTCCACTCTTAGTAGTTCTTTAAAACTGTTTCTACTCTTGAAAATCTTTTCATTCCTAAAGATTATCTTTACACTGTTTTTACTAAATATTTCATAACTATGTCAAGCACTCTCATTTTACTCTTAGACTATTAGGTTTTGTCCCTCCAGTGTGTGTACTGCCTAAGAATACATGAGATTCCTCTGAACTCTGGCACACTAGGGTTGGCATTTCTACACTGCACATAATCAATACCTATTTGAGAAATGGTCTTGGTGTGAGCATTGCTCGAGATCCCTGAGGTCCTAAGGGAACTCTAATACACCAGCACAGACTATTGGCTATGAGATTCTTGGCATCTAAGACTATTTCTTAAGGCCTGTCATCCCCAGGTTTACTTTGGGCCTAATTCAGGCTCCATATAGTATAGCTTACATTTATTTATGTAATTCATTCACTCCTGGTCTGTAATAATGATCTTTGTAAACAAATATTGGGGTAATTAGTAAAAATGAGAGGGTTCCTATATGATTTTTGTGGGAAAATCGGGTAGGAATTATGTTTTACGTTTATATATGTAGATTTGTAGTGGAAATCATGCTTTTGGTTTATATTATGTTTGTATTATGCAATATATATCATTCCTCTAGGTTTGCTATGCCTATTTGTGTTAAAACCCATGCCATAAATCTGTGCATTAGATATCCTTCCTTAAGATAATCATGTTTACTGCTTTTGCATATTAGGAAACATATTATAGTTCATCATTATATTTATGATTCTGCCTAAGTCATAGTCACCTAGAAATCCTATCATTACGTTATTACTGTAATCATGCTTAATAAACATGACCATCTCTCTCTGTGCATTAGAAATCATGACTTAGGACTCTATTTGCATTTTCTCTAAATCATATCTACCTCGCTTAAATGAATAATTGTTTATAAAGAGGGTTAAAAATAGCCCCAATATATAGATATCATGTTGTAGAAATAAGCATGAAATCACCTTTTTGTAACATTATTCGCCTAGATCAGCATGCCTATGGGACTGAATAACTTCAAGCTATTTTAATTAGTTTCCATAATTATGATTGCATACAGACCCACGCCTAGGCAAGCCTTAGGTAATTGATGGTCTAAAAACTGTGAAATTATACTCTGCTTATTTGTAAAATTGTCCAGGTTTAACAGGCCTTAAAATCAATAGGCAAACTGATTAGGATTCTGTCACTTCGCCTTAAAACAAATGCTGCATATTCTGTGTTTGTGATGCTCATCTAGATATCTTGTTCTAGCAACAACAACAACAACCCAGTATAATCCCACAAGTAGGGTCTGGGAAGGGTAATATGTACACAGACCTTACCCCTACCTCATGGGGCAGAGAGGGTGTTTCCAGGAGAGCCTCGGCTCAAGAAAGAAACAAGAGACGATATATTAGTACTATCAATAGACTCATGATAATAACAAAAATAACATAGAATCCATAACATAACATAAAATACCATAAAATAACAAAATAACAACAATATAAGAAATATAAGAAATACGAAAAGGATGTAAAGTATACTAATAACCAACAGATAAAGCCCATCATCAGTAGTTGATCAGTAGCATCCTAAGACTAACTCCTAACTGGATAGTCTCACTCTGGTGCGCTGTAGAAATATTCAAAACTTCCCCCTAACTTACAAACTTAATGTTCGACCTCCACAATTCCATGTTAAGGTCCATGTCTTCAGTAATCCTAAGTCGCACCATGTCCTGCCATATCACCTCTCCCCAATACTTCTTAGGTCTCCCTCTACCTCTCCTCGTGCCCACCAGAGCCAGTCGCTCACACCTCCTCACCGGTGCATCTGTGCTCCTCCTCTGAATGTGCTCGAACCATATGAGTCTTGCTTCCCTCATCTTTTCCTCCATGGGGGCCACACCTACCTTCTCTCGAATATCTTCATTCCTAATCTTATCCATCTTTGTATGCCCACACATCCACCTCAACATCCTCATCTCTACAACTTTCATCTTCTGGATATGTAAGTTATTAACTGGCCAACACTCAGTCCCATACAACATGGCAGGCCTAACCACTGCTCTATAAAATTTACCTTTCAGTAATGGTGGCACTTTCTTGTCACACAAGACTCCCGTCGCTAACCTCCATTTCATCCACCCTACTACTATACGGTGTGTGACATCCTCGTCGATCTCCCCAGTCCCCTAAATAACTGACCCAAGGTACTTGAAACTACCCTTCTTAGGGATGACTTGAGATTCAGGCCTCATTTCCACTCCCGCTTTCATCGTCTCGGCCCCAAATTTGCACTCGAGTTATTCCGTCTTCGTCCTGCTTAACCTGAAACCTTTTCACTCAAGGGCATGTCTCCAAACCTCTAGCCTCTCGCTGACTCCGCATCGTGTCTCGTCAATTAGGACTATGTCATCAACAAATAGCATGCACCATGGCACCTCCCCTTGAATATGATGCATTATAGCATCCATCACCAGGGCAAATAGGAAAGGGCTCAACGCACACACTTGGTGCAACCACATAACAATCGGAAAATGCTCAGAGTCACCTCCTACTTTCCTAACCCGAGACTTAGTTCCATCATACTGTCCTAGGACCTTTCTGAAATTCTTTAAAACCACATGTTTGAGACGAGCTACTTATTTGTTTATGTGTAGAGGTAAATATGAGCCCCTTAACTGTTTCTCTATTTGATAGTCCTATATGTTCTTTGTTGTCGCTTAGATTTTACCCTTTAGACACCTTAAGAAAGTCTAGAACTACCTAAAATTTGAGGTCCTAAAACACCTCCAGGACCACAAGGAAGGGATGGGTAAAGCACGCTTAGACTTCGTTAATTATACTCGCTTACATAACCGATAAGGGGAGGGTAATGGGTAGTAAAAGGATATGATGACTTGTGCGCTAATGCCATGTGTAACCCCTCTATTTGAGGAAGTCTTATCGAGTGTTGTACAGATGTGATCCTATAGGCTAACCAACTAATTACTTCCCTTCCTTTATTTACATATGTGTGCTTAGACTGCCTAAACTTCCTTTATTTACATATGTGTGCTTAGACTGCCTAAACTTCCTTTATTTTCAAATGCGTGTTTAGACTGCTTACCTGTTAAATGACTAATTCATATAATTGAGTTCACCCGGGACCTACTGTTGTGGACCGCGAGGGGTGCCTCACACCTTCCCCTCATGGTTATTTCGATCCCTTATACTAATATCTGGTAATGCAAACTAGTTACATGAGTTAATTGATCTAGGTGCCCTAATACACCTTAATCCGTTAGGTGGCGACTCTTCAAATGCCCAGTTCCCAAAAGGAAACGAATTGTTCCCAAAGAAATGTCGAAATATTATTGAGAACAAAACATTTGCAGCCAAATGTCCTTAAGTGTGTTAGCATGGGTTTTCTCCCGTTCAGTGGTTAATATAAGGTTTTCTTCAAGAGGGATCTGATCATGCACCTATTCACCAAGTAGCATGCAGTATTGACTGCCTCTGCCTAAAAGCCTTTTGCGACACCACTGTCAATCAGCATTGTCCTTAATTGCCATGTCTTCAAGAGTCCTATTGTTGGGGTGTTTTTGAAGTTGAAAAATTATGAATTATACCATGAACAGAATTCGTTGAATTTTGCATTGTCAAACTTTGTGCCATGATCATATCTTATACTCACAGCATTAGGGATCATCTTTACTAGAATCTTCTTCACAAAGGCAACAAACACTGGAAAATTTTCATCCTTGGTTCTGAGGATTAATGTCCAGGTAAATCTGGAGTACTCATCGATTATGATGAAAAATGTACTTCTTTCCTCCTCTACTTGGCACCCTCATAGGTCCACACAGATCTATATGGAGGAGTACAAGTGGCCTTGAGGTTCTTACTTCTCTTTTGGGCTTGAAGGAGGACCTGACTTGCTTTCCTCTTACACATGCATCACACACCTTGTGATCTTTAAACCTTGACTTAGGCAACCCACGAACTAGGTCCTTCTTGACCAACTTTTTCATCAACGTAAAGCTCATATGACCAAATATTCTTTGCCACAGTTAAGCATTGTAGCATTTAAGATCCACATTGTTCAAAGACTCAAAATTAGTAACATAAATATTTTTGAATATTTTTGCCAACAGAACCATTTCACCAGTTACAAGATTTGTGACAATGCAAGTCTTTGATAAGAATTCCACTTTGTTTCCTTTGTCGCAAATTTGAGAGACATTAAGCAGGCTATATGTCACGACTCGGATTTTCCACTCTCAGGAGTCATGATAGCTCCTACTTATAAAAGCTAGGAAAGCCGAGTATTATAGATTCATTCCCTTTTTCCTTAACCTTTTAATATTTATGAATCTACATGTGATCAACAGTGGAATAATTACAATAAACAAAAATGCGGAAGATGAAACTAATAGTTTAACCAAATATTAGTACAGAATCCAACATACAACTCTACCCAGAACTTGGTGTCACAATGTCACGGACTATCTACAAATACTACAAACAACGGTCTGAATGAAAATACAAATCTATCTCTCAAATACATTAAAACATAATGGAAAGATAGAAGGGGACGCCAAGGAATGCGGACGTCCATAGGACTACCTCAGGTCTCCGCCACTGGACTGAAGGCAGCAGCCTCTCTATGGCCCAAATGCTCCAGCATCGGGATCTACACACAGTGCAGAGTGTAGTATCAGCACAACCGCCCCCATGTGCTAGTAAGTGTCGATCCTAACCTCGACGAAGTAGTGATAAGGCTAGTACAAGACTACCAAATAAACATGTGTAGTTATATCATATACAACAAATAATAATAATAATAAAACTAGTAATTAAATATGGGAAGAGGGAACATGCTACGGGGAATATCATGTACAAACAGAATTTCAGTAAAGAAGCATAAGGAACACCATAAATCAATTATGATTAAGAATAAGGAAAGAGAGTAACAAGTGCACGGCATCACCCTTCATGCTTTTACTCTCATTCACACCATAAGAATCAATATATTCGACACGGCATCACCCTTCGTGCTTTTACTCTCGTTCTCACCACAAGAATAAATATATTCATCACGGCATCACCCTTTATGCTTTTACCTCACATAATCATGGCACGACATTATCCTTCGTGCGTTATCACTCATATCATGGCATGGAATCACCCTTCGTGCTTTTGCATTTACAATATCGGCACCGCATCACCCTTCATGCATTAACACTCACTGATAAATATCACGCATGGCATCACCCTTCGTGATTTTACAATCTTCCTTACCCAAGCAACAAGAACAAAGCAATTCAGGCAAGGGAATCAATAAAAGCACAATAGAATCCCGGCAAGGGAATAATAGTATTACAATAATATCCCGGCAAGGGAAAAAATATCATAAGCAATAATATCCCCGCAAGGGAAGAAATTTCATAAACCTCTTCTCATTTCCACACTCACTTGTCAACACAATCTCAACTTGATCCAATGCTCTATAATGTTCAATTACCAACAATACTTCCATAAGCCTTGTTCAACATTAATTACCATCATATTAAGCATGGATAATACATAACGGAGTCACGACAATCATAATATAAGACTCACGGGCATGCTTGACACCAATATATAGGTACTCGTCACCACACCAATATTTTGTACTCAACAATTAACACACAGCAAATAAGACCACGACTCATATTCCCTCAAGCTAAGGTTAGACCAAACACTTACTTCAATACCACTAACACAATAAAGCCTCAACTACCGCTTTACCTCTCAATTCCACCATCAATTCGCTTATATCTAGCCATAATTTACTTAACGATATCAATAAATGCTAAATGAATCAATTCTAATGCATGAAAATAGTTTTTCTATTGATTTCCCCAAAAAGTCAAAAATTGACCCCGGGCCCACATGGTCAAAACACGAGGTTTGAACCAAAACCCGATCACCCATTCACCCACAAACTCAAATATATATATATATATATATAATTTTATTTTTTTAAATCGGACCTCAAATCGAGGTCCAAATCCCCAAATTTGAAAATCCTAAGTTCTACCCAAACTCAACAAATTCCCCCATGAAAACCCTTGATTTTGAATTAAAATCATGTAAAAAGATGTTATAGATTAAAGAAAATGAGTTATAAATGACTTACAATTAATTTGGAGAAAAGGTTTTCTTTGGAAAAATACCCAAGAGAGCTTAGGGTTTGAGAGAGTTTGAAAAATGAAGAAATTTCGTCTAAGTTATAATTTGCACAGGTGCAGATATTGCTTTTGCAAAGTCAGGTTCGAAAATGTGGCACAGGCTTCGCAAATTCGAAGGCAGGCATGCCCCTACTTTCTTCGCAAATGCGAACAAAGGTTCGCAATTACGGTACCTGCTGAGGTCGCATTTGCGACGTTGAACTTTGTAAATGCGAAAGTCTCCCTGCCCATCCTATCTTTGCAATTGCGAGCTCGCATTTACGAGCCAGGCTTCGCAATTGCGAAGCCTGCAGACCTGCAATACACCAGCAGTTTTCCTAAGTCCAATTTCACTCCGTGACCTATTTAAACTCACCCGAGCCCTCGGGGCTCTAAACCAAACAGGCACGCAAGTCCAAAAACATCATACGGACTTGCTCGTGCAATCAAATCATCAAAATTACATCAACAACTATGAATTAAACTTCAAATTCATGAAATCACTCAAGAACATCAATATTTTCATTTTCTCAAATAAAGGTCCGATTTATACCAAACGAACTCCGATTCTTACCAAACTTCACAGATTCAATTAAATTATCATATAATACCTGTAACGGGCTCCAGAACCAAAATATGGGCCTGATACCATCAGTTTCAAATATCTTTACATTTCAAAAAACTCTTATAATTTTAGTTAAACAATTTCTTTCAAAAATTCATTTCTCGGACTTGGGACCTTAGAATTCAATTCTGGGCGTACGCTCAAGTCTCATATCTTACTATGGATCCTACGAGACCATTGGATCATGGTTGCGGGTCTGTTTACCAAAAATGTTGACCAAAGTCAACTTTAATTAATTTTAAAAGCCAATTTCCTTATTTAACTTAGTTTTCACATAAAAGCTTTCAAAAAATGCGCCCATACTACGTACGCAAATCGAGATGAGACAAAAAGAGGTTTTTAAGGCCTCAGAACACAGAATTTACTTTCAAATGAGTCATCACATTCTCTACCTCTAAAATAATCGTTCGTCCTAGAACGGACATAAAGAAAGTACTTGAGTCAGAGAAAAGATGGGGATATCGGCTCCGCATATCAGACTCGGACTGCCAGCTAGCTGCCTCAGTAGGCTGACCTCTCCACTGAACATGAACAGAAGGGAAACTCTTCAATCTCAAATGATGAACATGTCGGTCTAGAATAGCTACCAGCTCATCTTCATAGGACAAATCTTTCTCCAACTGGACAGTGCTGAAGTCTAACGTGGGATGGATCGTCGTGAAACATTCGAAGCATAGACACATGAAACAATGGATTCATGATTGATACAATTGGTAGCAATGCAAGTCTGTAAGCCACCTCTCCCACTCGATCAAGAATATCAAAAGTGTAAGGCCCCAGAAAATTTTGCTAAGTAATTTAGAATTTCATGGTGCCATGTAGGCTAATTATAGTATTTTAAGTGCTATTAACATGATGGGCATCAATTAGATTTGGTAAATAAGTGTATAAGTCTTATAATGTGTAATGTGGTGTCTAATGGGAGGCCTAAGTCTAAGTCAAATTGGAAAATTTCATAGTAGGCTAAAATTCCAAATGAGTTCGCACAAATCCACACTTTGAACGAGCATATTTAATATATATATATATATATATATATATATATATATAAGGTTTTATGCGATGAACATACTATCAAATGAAAGGTCTTCGAGTCTAGTTTCTAATGCTTCAAACTGTTTGCCATTTGGACATTCCTACACAAATTTATGATCAAATTACCAAAGGCTGAATTTGCGACCAATTTTGCGATCGCAAAACGACAATGCGAACCGCATATGCGTCGTATAATGAAGCAGTGTCGGGAAAATCATTATGTTGTCGCATGTTGATTTTGCAATAGCATAATTGATTATACTGTCGATAATGCTATCGTATATATATTATGCTGCAATAATGCTGCACATATTTCGATTATGATATAGCATAATTGCACCACATAATTGACTTCGGAGGTTATTTTTGGAAATTTTCATATACGAACCCACTTTGATAAATAAGCTTTGGGGCTTCATTTGGAACTATTTTTACACTACATCTAGAGAGATGTGAGAGCATTTTAGAGAGATAAAGAGGGAACCTAGCCTCCTAATCATCAATCTTGCACAAACCCTCAAGAATCAAGCATACTAATCTCTAGCTCACTATCTTCCGTATTATTACTGCTAGAGATGTTGGTGCATTGTAGTAACTTAGGGAAAGCTCAACCAGGTATGTTGGCTAAACTTTATCTCTCGAAATGGAATTCCGTAATGTTTTCTGTAAGTTTAAGTATAATCGACTCAAAATTTCTAATTCCTACCCTCCAGGTCATCCCGAATGAACTCGTAAAGCTTGATTATTCCAGTTGACCTTATATCAAAATATAGACGTTTAATGTATGGATTCATTATTAAAATGGTATGACTCTAAGTCGTAATTTAAATGAATACTAGCATACCCATTTGGGTGAGGAAAACTTGATGAATTTATTACTCCTAGATGCCCATATGTGTACTAAATGCCTTTATTGAGTGTGTTTAGCCTATGATAGACTATAAAGATACTTGGAAATGAATTAAAAGAACTGGGAGATATGGAGTACGGGTAATATATATATATATATGTGTGTGTGTGTGTATGTGTATGTGTACACACATATGATTGTGCCTAAGGAGAATATACATATATCATATATGAAATGGATTACGAGGTGAGTCTCGATTCAACTATTTAAGATAACTTCAAAAATGTAGAATCTGCCTAAAAGCTCTTTGAGGTATGTATGGCTGACTCCATTGTTCTTAGAATCAAATCATTGGTGTTTGAATACTTGGTATGAGTCCCTTACTTGATCATATGTAATTGATTACTTAATGTGATAAATTGAAAGGTTTCTGTTCCCTAATTTTTCTATGTGTTACCATAAAACCATGCTACTTGAAAATGTGAATTATGATTCTACATGCTTCTTCTATTATGTGTGCAATTCATTATGTGTTGGTTCCCGTCAATATGGAAGATGATGTTATTGAATGAATAAAAAGGGGAAAAGAGTCCAAATGTAACAAGAGCCCAAGTGCCAAGAATTATGAAATAAATGATGGAAATGAAATGTGAACTGAGGAATTAACTAAATTGGTTATATTTGTGTTAATAGTTTCAGTTGCTAATGACTTGAGACATATGATTTCTGAAATACGTTATACTTTTGTAATTGGTGATGATCCTTGAAATTAAAAGAAGTTAAAGTATGAAATGTGAAACACGGCCATCGTGCCATAAATAGAGAAACTTGTGGAAGGCCCAAAGAGCCAAGGAAATATTGCTATTGTGAGAGGTTGGAAATGTTAACAAAGATTTGTACAATGTGAAAGATTCTGAGATGATTGGATTCCTATATGTGTTGCCTTTGTGTGCAAATCCATATAATAGAAATACATATATAATAATATTTTTGGAAGATCGATAGTCACCGAGGAAGGGTAGGTTAAAATAACCTAACCCCAAAACTGCACGTGCCAGTGTAGGGTGTATTGTGGAATATTGGGATGAGATTGTTGCTAAATATGGATACATCGAACCACACGGAATTGTGGTAATACGGCTTAGTCGATCGGGCTGAGATAAGACGTCATGCGGCAGACATGGTGGTAATTCGTGTTGGAAATTGTGATACAAAATGTGATTGTGGTTACACCTTCAAATAAGGTGGCTTAGCCGATGGGGCCGAGATTGGACTCCGTACCAAGAGTACGGTGGCTTTATGACACTTCCTGTTGGAAATTGTGATACAAATGTTATTGTGGTTACACCTTCAATTAAGGTGGCTTAGCCAATCGGGCCGAGATCGGACTTCGTACTCAAGAGTACGGTGTCATTGTGAACAGTGATATCATGACTCGTGATATTATCGGTACTAAAGATCTCCCCAAACTAAAATATGCAATACTTTGGCAAATTCGAAAGGAGTTAATTAATATGTTTCAATTGCACATTTTGGATATAATTGATTGAAATTTTCCATTTATGTGCCTTTCCTTTCCTTGTATAGTTATTCTATTTTGAAAGATGATGTTTAGCTTTACATACTAGTATTATTCGACAGTACTAACGTCACTTTTATCGGGGACAATGCATCTTTAATGGATGCGGGTATTTCCACAGCAGGCGGCAGCGATCAGAGATAGCGGTCTATTCCTCCCAGCTAACTTGGTGATTCCCATTTTATTTCAGGGTCCTGTTTAATTTGGTTATTGTGTATTATTCATATGAGGTACAATCGGAGCCTTGTTGCCGGTATTTCTATATTACTCTTCAATTGTATTTAGAGCCTCTGTAGATAGGTTGTATGTGGTATTTGATATTGGAAATTAAATTAGAAGTATTGATATTTGGCAAATAGGTTTCTCATCATCATAACTATAAAAATTGCAACACTTTGGAAAATTCGAAAGGAGTTAATTAATATGTTTCAATTGCACATTTGGATATAATTGATTGGAATTTGCCATTTCTGTGGCTTTCCTTTCCTTGTATAGTTATTCTATTTTGAAAGATGATTTTTAACTTTACATACTAGTACTATTCAATAGTACTAACGTCCGTTTTACCGGGGACGCTGCATCTTTAATGGATGCATATATTTTCGCAGTAGGCGGCAGCGATCAGAGATAGCGGTATGTTCCTCCCAGCTAACTTGGTGATTCCCAATTCATTTCGGGGTCCTGTGTCATTTGATTATTGTGTATTATTCATTTGAGGTATACCCGGAGCCTTGTTGCCGGTATTTCTATATTACTCTTCAATTGTATTTAGAGGTTCCGTAGACAGGTTGTGGGTGGTATTTGATATTGGAAATTAAATTAGAAGTGTTGGTATTTGGCAAATATGTTTTTCATCATCATAACTATAAAAATTGTAATATTTTGGATATTGTGGTTGAAACTGGTAATGGAAATAAAATGGAAGTTGTTAGTGAAATATTTACAAGGTATGATTAATGGAGTTCATCTCCTATTTATTCATGAATTAGTTTGGGTAGAAGGAAACCTAATAGGCTTGCTCAGTTGGGTTTACTCGGTTGAGCGCCGGTCACGCTCCTCGATTTTTGGGGCATGACAAACTTGGTATCAAAGCCTAAGGTTTTAAAGTGTCCGAGGATGTCTCGGAGCCATGTCTAATAGAGTCCTTCTTATCAGTGTGTTGTCGACCACATCTTTAAGTTGGAGGCTATTTGGACATTTAGGAATTTCACCCTTCTTTTATACTCAAGATCGTACGGTAGAGCTCAAGATGGGGAGCTAATTTCCTCGCTATCTCTTATTCTCAAACTGAGAAAATCTTGAAACTATAATTTACGAGTTTGAAGCAGTAAGGAGGGAATGAGCCCACCATTGAATCTGAGAGGGATTGCCTAAGAGTTTGTTAGGAGAGTGTATCGAGCCAGGGAGGGATTAGTAGGACTTGTTGATGAGGGGAGTACCCGTGTTCTTATTTATGTCATTGCACCACCAGATAATATAATATATTAGTATATTACCAACAAGCATTAAGGATGTGGAGTTGACGGGCATCGATAAAGTTATTTCCCTATCAAGCTAAAGTCACCAAGTAAGTCGCTCCTCGGTACATCATTATGAACAACACAAAGTTTTGCTTGTTGTACATGTACATCCATATTGAAGAGTTCTAATAAACATGGTCTTAACAAGATGTTGAATCACAAAATATTGCATGCACCTACTCTTTGAACGAGACGCATTATTCGTGAATCAACTCTATCACAAATTCTCTTATTTACATCTTTTTATGGAATTAAGATCTATAATTATGTCTTTGAATTGAGTCATGACTCTAAGATTAATACTTCCCACTTGTTTTCCTAAATTCTCAACAAGGGACTATACCTGATGAATTTCTTACAGAATCTTTTTATTTTAATGGACAACAGCTACTCGCTTGTTCCTATACATGCATCATCGTAAAGTTCACCTACGTGGTGTCGAGTTCCACGTAAAGCATCCCAGTATTACAATCCTTATCGAGTCACTCTTTTACTCACTAGTGCATATGGCTTATATGGTTTGAACAGACACTCTGCCCTCTTGTGAGTATCATCACGAACCTTCTCAATATCTAGTAATATAAGAGCATACCTTAACATCTATCCTATAAGTGCATGTCAATAGAAATGGTCACCGTGTGCACGAAGTCTCTCTAAAAATTGAGATCCTCACATCTACATCATCGGAAGATCTTGTGTCGCCATCATTGCATAACTTTCATATCCACTTGGGACATCCCACAATAAGTGGCTCACCTTGTACCGAGCATTGTGGTTTCCCGTGATGTGGTCTTGTATTGTAGTTGGGAGTTAATATAGTAGAACGATGTCCATCTCATAACAAATGTTTATTTTCTCATTACACCTCCACAACATGTGTTAATTGTGTTCCTTATTTAGTGAATTCATTGTGCTAGTTTTCCAACACGTGTTCGATAACCATTAGAGAACATATCCTTCTATGTGTCATTGTAACACTTCCTTTCTCATAAGGATCCTTACTATGCACTCCGTCAAGACCAAGCGCACTTTTGGTGGTTATCATTAGCATCTAGGTATTTCTCAAGTCAAAATCCATGGAGAACTAATTATGAACATCTGCAAACCTTTCATGATTATTTTATAATATCTCATTGGGTTCTATTGTCCTTACACACTCGACTTCTAGAATCATTGACTATGTCATTGTCATGTGCGTGGAGTTTTACTACCCTTGGTATTCCACCTCCCTGGGTGGATAAGAGTGTTATTTCTCTTTCTCCTAGGAGCATCACGTTAATCATTAGAACCCCTCTAACCAATGCATGATGTTACCCCCATATTAAGATGTACTAACTATATGGTTTCACTCGTAAAAGGTTGAGATTAGATGCTTCCAAGTTTCTGCACATAACATAGGCATACTAACTGCGAAAACAAGTTGTCGTATCTTTAGTTACCTATGCGCTTCATTTGCCTGATAATTGATGTCGTCACAATGGTTAACGATGTCAGCATTGTTAGTAGTAAACTTCGTGTCTCTTAGCATATAACCTCATGAAATACTCTGCTCATCCCCTTAATGGATTTCTAAGTAATTCCAGCCCAATATTGAACTCCGTTGTTCCTTATTGAATTGAATCTATTAGGTATTGAAGGTCTAAACATGTCAAATGGGAAGCATCACAGCATGGTCACCTATATTCGATAGGAAATCTTATGGTCAAATCATGATAGCACATCTTAGAGTAATCGTTGAAGGTCATCAAAGGTTTGGTGTGGGTGTTCGCATAGAGATTTGTAATTTAGGAGGGCGAACAGGTTATTCTCAATATTTTCCCCTGAAGATGTTATGTGAATTGATAATGAAGGTGACATAAATGTATTTTACATTAGGCCGCACTATGAGTATAATGTTTCCCCATCGGTGTTCTCCTTGTATTATCTGTTTTCATGTGTCTGTGTCTAAGAAGGTAGTTGGAAATCTTTTGTGCATCATTCCGGTGGAAATTATTGAAGGAGAAGTTAATGGATAGTTGGCCTATAAAAGGTATCTTTTGTCATCCTTGTTAGGTAAGTTTGGGGGTGGACATTAATTCTGCGAATGTGTCAGGGTGAAGTCTGTAAGTATAAGAGGCCACATTGAAGGCCGAGAGTGTTGTGTAAATAAAATATTTTCTCTTGATTATATAACAACTGGTTTTGATTTGAAAGGTACCTTATAGGTGTTATGATTTAAAATATGCAGTCCATGTTAAGGTATTATTATGATAATGTAGCGCATGTCATGGTAAGATCAGTGTTATGGAAATATACATTGTGGTGCTTTGTCGAGTTGTGGATGAGTTGTTAGGATGTTTTGGTGGTTCTCTTGAAGGTGGATAGGCCTAGTTACAAAGGAGATGTTGCCGAAATTTCCGAAACATTTGGGAGTTAGTCAAATTTTAGGGATTTGAGGTAGGTTAGAAAAGATATATGTTATGTTAGGTGTTTGGTGAGGGCTCTACCTCTCATTCGAGGATCGAATGATCCTAAGGGGGGGAGAATGTAAAGCCCCAGAAAATTTCGCTAAGTAATTTAAGATTTCGTGGTGCCAAGTAGGCTAATTATAGTATTTTATGTGCTATTAACATGATGGGCATCAATTGGATTTTGTAAATAAGTGTATAAGTCTTATAATGTGTAATGTGGGGTCTAATAGGAGGCCTAAGTCTAAGCCAAATTGGAAATTTTTATAATAGGCTTAAATTCCAAATGAGTTCATACAAGTCCACACACAAGCATATCTAAATATATTTAATTTTTTATGTGATGAACATCCTATCAAAGTAAAGGCCTTTGAGTCTACTTTCTAACGCTTCAAACCGTTCATCATTTGGACATTCTTACACAAAGTTATGATCAAATAACCAAAGGCTGGATTTGCGACAAATTTTGCGATCGCAAAACGTACGCGGACCGCATATGCGTCGCATAATGAAGCTATGTCGGGAAAAACATTATTCTGTCACATGTTGATTATGCTGTAGCATAGTCGATTATGATATCGCATAATGATTATGCTACAAGAATGATGCCCATATTTATGCTATAGCATAATTGCACCACATAATTGACTTCGGGGGTCATTTTTGGAAATTTTCATATACGAACCCACTTTGATAAATAAGCTTTGGGCTTCATTTGGAACTATTTTTACACTATATCTAGAGATAGGTGAGAGCATTTTAGAGAGACAAAGAGGGAACCTAGCCTCCTAATCATCAATCTTGCACAAACCCTCAAGAATCAAGCATGCTAATCTCTAGTTCACTATCTTCCGGATTATTACAGCTAGAGATGTTGGTGCATTGTAATAACTTAGGGAAAGCTCAACCAGGTATCTTGGCTAAACTTTATCTCTCGAAATGGAATTCGTAATATTTTTCTGTAAGTTGAAGTATAATCGGCTCATAATTTCTAATTCCCACCCTCCGGTTCATCCCGGATGAACTCGTAAAGCTTCATTATTTCGAATGAGCCTTATATAAAAATATAAACGTTTAATGTATGGATTCATTATTAAAAGTGGCATGACTCTGAGTCGTAATTTAAATGAAGAATAGCATACCCATTTTGCTGAGGAAAACTTGATGAATTTATTACTCCTAGATGCCCATATGTGTACTAAATGCCTTTATTGAGTGTGTTTAGCCGATGATAGACTATGAAGATACTTGGAAATGAATTAAAAGAATTGGGGAATATGGATT
>MU705920.1:140392-152944 GCA_026770625.1 Nicotiana glauca
ATATATATATATATATATATATATATATATACACACACATATATATATATATGTGTGTGTGTGTGTGTGTGTGTATACATATGATTGTGCCTAAGGAGAATATACATATATGAAATGTATTACGAAGCGAGTCTCGATTCAACTATTTAAGATAACTTAAAAAATGTGGAATCTGCCTAAAAGCTCTTTGAGGTATATATGGATGACTCCATTATCGTAGAGTCAAATCATTGGTGTTTGAATACTTAGTATGAGTCCCTCACTTGATCATATGGAATTGATTACTTAATGTGATATGTTGACAGGTTTCTGTTCCCTAATTGTTCTATGTGTTACCATGTCACTATGCTACTTGAAAATGTGAATTATGATCCTACATTCTCCTTCTATTATGTGTGCAATTCATTACGTGTTGGTTCCCATCAATATGGAAGATGATGTTATTGAATGAATAAAAATGGGAAAAGACTCCAAATGTAGCATGAGCCCAAGTGCCAAGAATTATGAAACAAATGATGGAAATGAAATGTGAACTGAGGAATTAACTGAATTCATTATATTTGTGTTAATAGTTTCAATTGCTAATGAACTCGAGACATATGATTTTTGAAATACGTTATACGTTGGTAATTGGTGATGATCCTTGAAATTAAAAGAAGTGAAATTATGGAATGTGAAACATGGCCATTGTGCCATAAATAGAGAATCTTGTGGATGGCCCAAAGAGCAAAAAAAATATTGCTATTGTGAGAGGTTGGAAATGTTAATACGGATTTGTACAACGTGAAAGATTCTGAGATGATTGCATTCCTATATGTGTTACATTTGTGTGCAAATCAATATAATAGAAATACATATATAATACTCCCTCCGTTTCATATTAAATGAGGTAGTTTGACTTGGCACGGAGTTTAAGAAAAAAGAAGAAGACTTTTGAAACTTGTGGTCATAAAAGCTTAAGGGGTAAAACGTTTGTGGGGTCATGACATTTGAGTGGCTATAAAAACTTCTCATTAAGGATAAATGGGTAAAATGAAAGAGTTTAAAGTTGAATTATTTTTAAATTTAGAAATGTGTCACTTATTTTGGAACATACTAAAAAGGAAAGTACCTCATTTAATATGAAACGAATGGAGTAATATTTTTGGGAGATCGATAGTCACCGAGGAAGGGTAGGTTGAAATAACCTAACCCCGAAACTACACGTGTCGTCTTAGGATGCATGGTGGAATATTGGGATGGGATTGTTGGTAAATATGGATATGTCGAACAACACAGCACTATGATAAGACGGCTTAGCCTATCGGGCCGAGATCGGACACCATGCCGCACACATGGTGGTAATTCGTGTTGGAAATTGTGATACAAAAAGTGATTGTGGTTCCACCATCAAATAATGTGGCTTAACCGATCGGCCTGAGATCGGACTCCGTACCAAGAGTACGGTGGCATTGTAACAATTCCTGTTGGAAATTGTGATACAAATGTGATTGTGGTTACACCTTCAAATAAGGTGGCTTAGCCGATCGGGCCTAGATCGGACTCCGTACTCAAGAGTACGGTGGCATTATGAACAGTAATATCGTGACTTGTTGTCTATTATGAACAGTAATATTATCCTGTGTCATTTGGTTATTGTCTATTATTCATTTGAGGTATAGCCGGAGCCTTGTTGCCAGTATTTCTATATTACTCTTCAATTGTATTTAGAGGCTCTATAGATAGGTTGTAGGTGGTATTTGATATTGGAAATTAAATTTGAAGTATTGGTATTTGGAAAATATGTTTTTCATCACCATAACTATAAAATTGTAATATTTTGGACATTATGGTTGAAAATGCTAATAGAAATAAAAGGGAAGTTGTTAATGAAATATTTACAAGGTATGATTAATGGAGTTCATCACCTCTTTATTCATGAGTTAGTTTGGGTATAAGGAAACCTAACAGGATTGCTCAGTCGGGTTTATTCGGTTGAGCTCCGGTGACGCTCCTCGATTTTCGGGGCGTGATAAACATGGTATCAAAGCCTAAGGTTTTAAAGTATCCTAGGATGTCTCGAAGCCGTGTCTAGTAGAGTCCTTCTTATCGGTGTGTTGTCCATCACATCTATAAGTTGGAGGCTATTGAACATTTAGGATTTTCACCCTTCTTTTATACTCCAGATCGTGCGGTAGAGCTCAAGATGGGGAGCTAATTTCCTTGCTATCTCTTATTCTAAAACTGAGAAAATCTTGAAATTATAATTTATGAGTTTGAAGCAGTAAAGAGGGAATGACCCCACCATTAAATCTGAGGGGGATTGCCTATGAGTTTGTTAGGAGAGTGTATCGAGCCATGGAGGGATTGGTAGGACTTATTGATGAGGGGAGTACCTGTGTTCTTATTAATGTCATTGCACCACCAGATAATGTAGTATGTTAGTTTGTTAACAACATGCGTTAGGGTTGTGGAGTCGAGGGGCATCGATAAAGTTATTTCCCTATCAAGCTAAAGTCACCCAAGTAAGTCGCTCCTCGATATATCATTATGAACAACACAAAGTTTTGCTTGTTGTACATGTACATCCATATTGAAGAGTTCTCATAAACATGGTCTTAACAAGATGTTGAATCACAAAACATTGCATGCACCTACTCTTTGAATGAGACGCATTATTCGTGAATCCACTCTATCACAAATTCTCTTATTTACATCTTTTTATGTAATTAAGATCTATAATTATGTCTTTGAATTGAGTCATAACTCTAATATTAATACTTCCTACTAGCTTTCCTAAATTCTCAACAAGGGACTATACCCGATGAATTTCTTACAAAATCTTTTTATTTTAATGGTCAACAGCTACTCGCTTGTTCCTATACATACACCTTCGTAAAGTTTACCTACGTGGTGTCGAGTTCAATGTAAATCATCCCAGTATTGCAAGCCTTCTCGAGTCACTCTTTTACTCACTAGTGTATATGGCTTGTATGGTTTGAACATTCACTTTACCCTCTTACGATTATCATCACGAAAACTTCTCACTATCTAGCAACATAAGAGCATACCTTAACACCTATCATATGAGTGCATTTCAATCAAAATGGTCACCGTGTGCATAAAGTCTCTTTAAAAATTGAGATCCTCACATATCTATCATAAGAAGATCTTGTGTCGCCATCACAGTATAACTTTGGTGCCCACTTGGGACATCCCGCAGTAAGTAGCTCACCTTGTACCTAGCATTGTGGTTGCCCATGACGTGGTCTTGTATTGCAGTTGGGAGTTAATATAGTAGAACCATTTCCATCTCATAACAAATATTTATTTTCTCTTTACACCTCCACAAATGTGTTAATTGTGTTCCTTATTTAGTGAATTCATTGTACTAGTTTCCCAACACTTGTTTGATAACCATGAGAGAACATATCCTTCTATGTGTCATTGTAACACTTACTTTCTCATAAGGTCCATTGCTATGCCCTCCGTCAAGACCAAACACACCTTTGGGGGTTATCATAGCACAACGCCTGTTTCTTATGTTTTCCTTTCTTTCATTAGCATCTGGGTATTTCTCAAGTCAAAATCCATGGAGAACTCATTATGAACATTTGCAAACATTCCATGATTATTTTATAATGTCTCATTAGGTTCCAATGTCCTTACACACTCGACTTCTAGAATCATTGACTATGTCATTATCATGTGCGGGGAGTTTTACTACCCTTGGTATTCCACCTCCTTGGGTGGATAGGTTGAAATAACCTAACCCCGAAACTACACGTGTTGTCTTAGGATGCATGGTGGAATATTGGGATGGGATTGTTGGTAAATATGGATATGTCGAACAACACAGCATTGTGATAAGACGGCTTAGCCTATCGGGCCAAGATCGGACGCCATGCCGCACACATGGTGGTAATTCGTGTTGGAAATTGTGATACAAAATGTGATTGTGGTTACACCATCAAATAAGGTGGCTTAACCGATCGGCCTGAGATCGGACTCCGTACCAAGAGTACGGTGGCATTGTAACAATTCCTGTTGGAAATTGTGATACAAATGTGATTGTGGTTACACCTTTAAATAAGGTGGCTTAGCCGATCGGGCCCAGATCGGACTCCGTACTCAAGAGTACGGTGGCATTATGAACAGTTATATCGTGACTTATGGTATTATCAGTACTAAAAATCTCCCCAAACTAAAATATGCAATACTTCCGCAAATTCGAAAGGAGTTAATTAGTGTATTTCAATTGCACATTTGGATATAATTGATTGAAATTTATCGTTTTTGTGCCTTTCCTTTCCTTGTATAGTTATTATATTTTGAAAGTGATTTTAGCTTTACATACTAGTACTATTCGACAGTACTAATGTCCCTTTTAGCGGGGACGCTGCATCTTTAATGGATGCAGGTATTTCCATAGTAGGCGGTAGCGATCAGAGATAGCGGTATGTTCCTCCCTGCTAACTTGGTGATTCATAGTTCATTTCGGGGTCCTGTGTCATTTGGTTATTGTCTATTATTCATTTGAGGTATAGTCGGAGCCTTGTTACCGGTATTTCTATATTACTCTTCAATTGTATTTAGAGGCTCTGTAGACAGGTTCTAGGTGGTATTTGATATTGGAAATTAAATTTGAAGTATTGGTATTTGGAAAATATGTTTTTCATCACCATAACTATAAAATTGTAATATTTTGGACATTATGGTTGAAACTGCTAATGGAAATAAAAGGGAAGTTGTTAATGAAATATTTACAAGGTATGATTAATGGAGTTCATCTCCTCTTTATTCATGAATTAGTTTGGGTAGAAGGAAACCTAATAGGCTTGCTCAGTCGGGTTTACTCGGTTGAGCTCCGGTCGCGCTCCTCGGTTTTTGGGGTGTGATAAACTTGGTATCAAAGCCTAAGGTTTTAAAGTGTCCTAGGATGTCTCGGAGTCGTGTCTAGTAGAGTCCTTCTTATCGGTGTGCTGTCGACCACATCTATAAGTTGGAGGCTATTTGAACATTTAGGATTTTCACCCTTCTTTTATACTCCAGATCGTGCGGTAGAGCTCAAGATGGGGAGCTAATTTCCTCGCTATCTGTTATTCTAAAACTGAGAAAATCTTGAAATTATAATTTATGAGTTTGAAGTAGTAAGGAGGGAATGACCCCACCATTGAATCTGAGAGGGATTGCCTATGAGTTTGTTAGGAGAGTGTATCGAGCCATGGAGGGATTGGTAGGACTTGTTGATGAGGGGAGTACCCGTGTTCTTATTAATGTCATTGCACCACCAGATAATGTAGTATGTTAGTTTGTTAACAACATGCGTTAGGGATGTGGAGTCGAGGGGCATCGATAAAGTTATTTCCCTATCAAGCTAAAGTCACCCAAGTAAGTCGCTCCTCGATATATCATTATGAACAACACAAAGTTTTGCTTGTTGTACATGTACATCCATATTGAAGAGTTCTCATAAACATGGTCTTAACAAGATGTTGAATCACAAAACATTGCATGCACCTACTCTTTGAATGAGACGCATTATTCGTGAATCCACTCTATCACAAATTCTCTTATTTACATCTTTTTATGGAATTAAAATCTATAATTATGTCTTTGAATTGAGTCATAACTCTAATATTAATACTTCCTACTAGCTTTCCTAAATTCTCAACAAGGGACTATACCCGATGAATTTCTTACAAAATCTTTTTATTTTAATAGTCAACAGCTACTCGCTTGTTCCTATACATACTCCTTCGTAAAGTTTACCTACGTGGTGTCGAGTTCAATGTAAAGCATCCCAATGTTGCAAGCCTTCTCGAGTCACTCTTTTACTCACTAGTGTATATGGCTTGTATGGTTTGAACATTCACTTTACCCTCTTACGAGTATCATCACGAAAACTTCTCACTATCCAGCAACATAAGCGCATACCTTAACATCTCTCATATGAGTGCATTTCAATCAAAATGGTCACCGTGTGCATAAAGTCTCTTTAAAAATTGAGATCCTCACATATCTATCATAAGAAGATCTTGTGTCGCCATCATAGTATAACTTTGGTGCCCACTTGGGACATCCCGCAGTAAGTAGCTCACCTTGTACCTAGCATTGTTGTTGCCCGTGACGTGGTCTTGTATTGCAGTTGGGAGTTAATATAATAGAACCATTTCCATCTCATAACAAATGTTTATTTTCTCTTTACACCTCCACAACATATGTTATTTGTGTTCCTTATTTAGTGAATTCATTGTGCTAGTTTCCCAACACTTGTTTGATAACCATGAGAGAACATATCCTTCTATGTATCATTGTAACACTTCCTTTCTCATAAGGTCCATTACTATGCCCTCCGTCAAGACCAAACACACCTTTGGGGGTTATCATAGCACAACGCCTGTTTCTCATGTTTTCCTTTCTTTCATTAGCATCTGGGTATTTCTTAAGTCAAAATCCATGGAGAACTCATTATGAACATTTGCAAACATTCCATGATTATTTTATAATATCTCATTAGGTTCCAATGTCCTTACACACTCGACTTCTAGAATCATTGACTATGTCATTATCATGTGCGGGGAGTTTTACTACCCTTGGTATTCCACCTCCTTGGGTGGATAGGAGTGTTATTTCTCTTTCTCCCTGGAGTATCATGTTAATTATTGGAACCCCTCAAACCCATACATGATGTTACCCCCATATTAAGATGTACTAACTATATGGTTTCACTCGTAAAAGGTTAAGATTATATGTTTCCAAGTTTCTGTACATACCATAGGCATACTAACTGAGAAGACAAGTTGTCGTTTTTTTAGTTACCTATATGCTTCATTTTCCTAACAATCGATGTCATCACAATGGTTAACGATGTCAGCATTGTTAATAGTAAACTTTGTGTCTCTTAGCATATAACCATATGAAAAACTCTGCTCATCACCTTAATGGATTCCTAAGTAATTCCAGCCCAATTTTGAACTCCGTTGTTCCTTATTGAATTGAATATATTAGGTATTGAAGGTCTAAACATGTCAAATAGGAAGCATCACAGTGTGGTCACATATATTAAATAGGAAATTTTATGGTCAAATTATGATAGCACATCTTAGAGTAATCATTGAAGGTCATCAAAGGTTTAGTGTGGGTGTTCGCGTAGAGATTTGGAATTTAGGAGGGCAAACAGGTTATTCTCAATATTTTCCCCCGAAGATGTTATGTGAATAGATAATGAAGGTGACATAAATGTATTTTAGATTAGGCTGCACTACGAGTATGATGTTTCCTCAACGGTGTTCTCCGTGTATTATCTGTTTTCATGTGTTTGTGTCTAGGAAGATAGTTGGAAATGCTTTGTGCATCATTCCGGTGGAAATTATTGAAGGAGAAGTTAATAGATAGTTGGCATATGAAAGGTATCTATTTGTCATCCTTGTTAGGTAAGTTTGGGACTGGACATTGTTTCCGTGAATGTGTCATGGCGAAGTCTATAAGTATAAGAGGCCAAATTGAAGGCCGAGAGTGTTGTGGAAATGAAATATTTTCTCTTGATTATATAACAATTGGTTTTGATCTGAAAGGTACCTTACATGTGTTATGATTTAGAAATGTACAGTCCATGTTCAGGTATTATTATGACAATGAAGCGCATTTAATGGTAAGATCAATGTTATGAAAATATATATTGTGGTGCTTTGTCGAGTTGTGGATGAGTTGTTAGGTTGTTTTGGTAGTTCTCTGGCAGATGGATAGGCCTAGTTACGAAGGAGATGTTGCCGAAATTTCTAAAAAAATTGGGATTTCTAAAAAAAATTGGGATATATGTGTGTGTGTGTGTGTGTATACATATGATTGTGCCTAGGTAGAATATACATATATGAAATGGATTATGAGGCGAGTCTCGATTCAACTATTTAAGATAACTTCAAAAATGTGGAATCTGCCTAAAAGCTCTTTGAGGTATGTATGGATGACTCCATTATCTTAGAGTCAAATCATTGGTGTTTGAATACTTGGTATGAGTCCCTCACTTGATCATATGGAATTGATTACTTAATGTGATATGTTGAAAGGTTTCTTTTCCCTAATTGTTCTATGTGTTACCATGTCACTATGCTACTTGAAAATGTGAATATGATCCTACATTCTCCTTCTATTATGTGTGCAATTCATTACGTGTTGGTTCCCATCAATATGGAAGATGATGTTATTGAATGAATAAAAATGGGAAAAGACTCCAAATGTAGCATGAGCCCAAGTGCCAAGAATTATGGAACAAATGATGGAAATGAAATATGAACTGAGGAATTAACTGAATTCATTATATTTGTGTTAATAGTTTCAATTGTTAATGAACTTGAGACATATGATTTTTGAAATACGTTATACGTTGGTAATTGGTGATGATCCTTGAAATTAAAAGAAGTGAAATTATGGAATGTGAAACACGGCCATCGTGCTATAAATAGAGAAACGTGTGGATGGCCCAAAGAGCCAAGGAAATATTGCTATTGTGAGAGGTTGGAAATGTTAATGAGGATTTGTACAACGTGAAAGATTCTGAGATGATTGCATTCCTATATATGTACCTTTGTGTGAAACTCCATATAATAGAAATACATATATAATAATATTTTTGGGAGAACGATAGTCTCCGAGGAAGGGTAGGTTGAAATAACCTAACCCCGAAACTACACGTGTCGATTTAGGGTGCATTGTGGAATATTGGGATGAGATTGTTGGTAAATAAGGATATGTCAAACCACACGGCACAGTGATAAGATGGCGTAGCGTATGGGACCGAGATAGGACGCCATGCCGCACACATGGTGGTAATTCGTATTGGAAATTATGATACAAAATGTGATTGTGGTTACACCTTCAAATAAGGTGGCTTATCCGATCGGCCCGAGATCGGACTCCGTACCAAGAGTACGGTGGCATTGTGAAAATTCCTATTGGAAATTGTGATACAAATGTGATTGTGGCCTTACACCTTCAAATAAGGTGGCTTAGCCGATCGGGCCGAGATCGGACTCCGTACTCAAGAGTACGATGGCATTGTGAACAGTGATATCGTGACTTGTGGTATTAACGGTACTAAAGATCTCCCCAAAATAAAATATGCAATACTTTTGCAAATTCGAAAGGAGTTAATTAGTATGTTTCAATTCCATATTTGGATATAATTGATTGAAATTTGCCATTTCTGTGCCTTTCCTTTCCTTGTATAGTTATTATATTTTGAAAGATGATTTTTAGCTTTACATACTAGTACTATTCTAACGTCCCTTTTTTCGGGGACGCTACATCTTTAATGGATGCAAGTATTTCTGCAGTAGGCGGCAGCGATCAGAGATAGCGGTATGTTCCTCCCAGCTATCTTGGTGATTCCCACTTCATTTCGGGGTCATGTGTCATTTGGTTATTGTGTATTATTCATTTGAGGTATAGCCGGAGCCTTGTTGCTTGTATTTCCATATTACTCTTTAATTGTATTTAGAGGCTCCGTAGACAGGTTGTGGGTGGTATTTGATATTGGAAATTAAATTAGAAGTATTGGTATTTGGCAAATATGTTTTTCAGCATCATAACTATAAAAATTGTAATATTTAGACATTTTAGTTGAAACTGCTAATGGAAATAAAATGGAAGTTGTTAATGAAATATTTACAAGGTATGATTATTGGAGTTCATCTCCTCTTTATTCATGAATTAGTTTCGGTAGAATAAAACCTAACAGGCTTGCTCAGTCGGGTTTACTCGGTTGAGCACCGGTCACGCTCCTCGGTTTTTGGGGCGTGACAAAAAGGACCAATGAATCTAGGGCTTAGCTTGCCCTTCTTTCCAAATCTCATCACGCCCTTTATAGGCGACACCCGAAGCAACACCCGCTCGTCGACCATGAATGCCACATCACGAACCTTACTGTTGGCATAACTCTTTTGCCTTGACTGAGTTGTACGAAGCCTATCCTGAATGACCTTAACCTTGTCCAAGGCATCCTGAACTAGATCCGTTCCCAACAATCGGGCCTCTCCCGGCTCAAACCACCCAACCGACGATCGACACCGCCTACCATATAAAGCCTCATATGGAGCCATCTGGATGCTCGATTAGTAGTTATTGTTGTAGGCAAACTCCGCTAACGGCAAGAACAGATCCCACGAGCCTCAAAAGTCAATAACACAAGCTCGGAGCATATCCTTCAAAATCTGAATAGTACGCTCAAACTGCCCGTCCGTCTGAGGATGAAATGTTGTGCTCAACTCGACCCGTATGCCCAACTCACGCTGAATTGCCCTCCAGAAAAGTGAGGTAAACTGCCTACCTCGGTCCGAAATGATAGACACGGGCACTCTATGAAGACGAACAATATCCCAGATATATATCTCAGCCAACCTCTCAGAAGAATAGGAAATTGCCACAGGAATGAAATGTGCTGACTTGGTCAGCCTATCAACAATAACCAATACTGCATCGAACTTCCTCTGAGTCTGTGGGAGTCCAACAACGAAGTTCATAGTGATACGCTCCCACTTCCAGTCAAGAATCTCAATCTTCTAGAACAAACCACCAGGTCTCTGATGCTCATACTTTACGTGCTCTTAATTCAAACACTGAGCCACATATGCAACAATATCCTTCTTCATCCTCCTTCACCAATAATGCTGCCGCAAGTCCTGATATATCTTAGCGGTGCTAGATGAATGGAATACCGGGAACTATGGGCCTCCTCTAGAATCAACTCTCGAAGTCCATCCACATTAGGCAACCAAACTCGACCCTACATCCTCAAAACTCCATCATCTCCAACTATAACCTGCTTGGAACCTCTGTGTCGCACTGTGTCTCTAAGGAAAAGCAAAGGAAGATCATCATACTGCCGATCTCGGATACGCTTAAATAATGAAGAAGGAGCAACTGTGCAAGCTAATACACGGCTGGGCCTAGAAATATTCAACCTCACGAACTGATTGGCCAAAGCCTGAACATCCAAAACAAGTGGTCTCTCACCGACCAGAATATATGCAAGACTGCCCATACTGGCTGACTTTCTACTTAAAGCATCGACCACCACATTGGCCTTCTCCAGATGATATAAGATCGTGATATCATAGTCTTTCAATATCTCCAACCACCACATCTGCCTGAAATTTAGCTCCTTCTGCTTGAACAAGTATTGCAAACTCTTGTGATCCGTGAACACCTCACATGACATGCCATATAAATAGTTCCGCCAAATCTTCAGCACGTGAACAATGGATGCTAACACCAAATCATGAACTGGATAATTCTTCTCACGAATCTTCAACTGTCGCGAAGCATAAGCAGTGATATTACCATCCTACATCAATACCGCACCAAGTCCAATACGATATGCGTCACAATAAATTGTATATGAACCTAAACATGTGGGAAAAACCAACATTGGCGCTATACTCAAAGCTATCTTGAGCTTCTGGAAGCTCACCTCACACTCGTCTGACCACCTTAATTGGGCACCCTTATGGGTCAACCTGGTTATCAGGGCTACAATAGATTAAAACCCCTCCACAAACCGATGGTGATAACCCGCCAAACCCAAGAAACTCCGGATCTCTATAGCTGATGCGGGTCTATGCCAGTTTTTAACTGCCTCTATCTTCTTCGGATCCACCTAAATACCCTATGCTGATACATCATGACCCAATAATGAAACTGAACTCAACCAAAACTCACACTTCAAAAACTTACCATACAACTGACTATCTGTCAAAGTTTGAAGAACAACCCTCAGATACTGCTCATGCTCCTACAGGTTGCGGGAATAGATCAAAATATCATCAATGAAGACTATCACGAATGAATCCAAGTAAGACTTGAACACTCGGTTGGTTTTCAGGTATTAAGGCTATTTTTGGGTAAACTCAAGTCACAATAGTCTGGACAATTTCGGGTGGTCGAAATGCTCTCTTCAGGTGCCATAGAGATTGCCTCAGAGAAATATTCCCACACATTTAGAGTCAATGGGCAAAGATTAAAACCATATGCTGGCATGGCTAAAACTAAGGAAGTGTCAGTGATCCATCTAACTGAACCTCAGAGGTAGAGCGAGCCTTAAATGCGGTCATTTGCATCGTGCCACGACATTAAATTAGGCGCTGCATAGGAGGCAATCCATTGACTTGTTGTAACTGTCGTGCCACGACATTAACTAAGGCGTTGGTTGGGAGGCAACCCAATGCGTAGTGACTTTTGTATAGTTAGAATTTGTTATTTTTATTTTTAGTAAGTACTAACCAGTGCAGGTGAGCTTGGGCGAGTGATAAGTCCATCAGACGCTAAAGCAATAGGTAAAAATATTGAAAACTCTCGAGGCCCAGTAGCACGGGCACGCTCATACTGTGCTAGTGACCGTGCATATGGAAAAGTATTCTCCCTCAGATCTCCACCCAATAGCGCGGGCGCACTCGGAACGCGCTTGGACCGCGCTAGTACCGTTTCGCCTGCTACTTTGTATAAGTTAACATTTTATTTTCTTATTTTATATTTTAATTGTATTATTTTGTTTACCCTAACACCCCCCCCCCCCCC
>MU705920.1:154386-203585 GCA_026770625.1 Nicotiana glauca
ATTATTTTGTTTACCCTAACACCCCCCCCCCCCATCTTCTCCTATCACACCTCAAACCCCTCTTCTCCCTCCTCCCCTCCCCCCTCCCATAACTAAATTCCCTCCTTCTCCACTCAAACATGCCCCTTTCCCGTTCCCAAATAATCCCAACCCTAATCCCCCCAAAGTTCCACGCCAATTCCATCCCCATCACTCTTCTTCTTCACTTCTCACAATCTCCTACCACTTCAGGTAAGGTTTTCTTTTTGCCAATTTTTGTTGGGTTTTCTTTTGAATTCTTGATTATGTAGTAGTTTTTCTTCTCTTTTCTTATAAGTAACTTGTACTGTATATGTAGTGCTTGTGGGTGGTATTATTTGTGGAGTTGTATCTCTTACCTTAGTTTTGTGGATTTGGTGCAATTGTGGTGGTAATTGGGTTACAATATGATTAATTGGGGGCTCCGGTGAATGATGCCCACAATGTGTTTGTTAAAATGCCATAATGAGTGTCAATGATAATTATGACCAATTGTAAGGGTGATGTTTGAGTAACCGCAGTTGAGTCACATTTTTTGTGATGTGCTAATAATATTCTTCTTCCAGGAACTATGGCACCCTCCAGGAAATGCCGAACCACCGTTACTCCATCCGTGGTCAAATTAGATCCTCCTGAGTGCGCGCTTCAGCTTCTGCTCCTTCTTTTATTAGTAACAGGTTTGTCTTTGCCGCAGCTGAGGACCGTTTTGCTGATAAGGCCTCCAAGAAACTAATACCAGAGAGGAGCATAGATATAGTGTCATTCCACCATGACTATCCCAAATTATATAATGATCTGGTCAGGCGTGGGATAGAAATTTTCTTTGAAGAGCCGGATGATGGGAATTTGATAGTTGTGTGCCAGTTCTATGCTAACGTTAAATAACATGTGAATGGTGTAGTAACAGTGTTCAAGAAGGCTATGGATGCCACTTTTGAGGCTATTCGGAGGATATACCGACTGCCTGCACCTGTGGCGAAGATTGAAGACTATTATGAACTGTATGGTAGAAGATACACCTAGTGGCAGATATTGTTTGAAACCATATGTGTACCCGACAAGGAAATTTGTGGATGAAATATGGGGGGAAGTTCCATTCAGCGGCACTAACCTTGAAAGGGAAGTGATGGCTGTATGTCATCAACATTCGCCTGCTCGCATCCTCCAACACCACGGAAGTGAATACTCCTCGAGCTGCATTATTTTGGTGCTTTATAAATAGTCACAACTTTGACGTGGCTAAGCTTATTCATGGGGAGATATTTACACGATGTCCGGTGAAGAGGTGTGGTTTTTTCTTCCCTTCCCTAGTCACTAGGCTTTGCTGGGTAGCTCGTGTGCCGGAAAATTTGAGTGTGGATGGAGAAGTATCGAGAGAGGCAAAGTTTCAAGCTGATAAGGTGACTACTGGGAAGGAGCCTATGGCACCTAGTGGTGATGATAGTGCTGACTCTGATGCATCTGAGTCGCCCGCCCACGAGCAGGTTGCAGAAGCTGCAGGACCATCTAGGGTTGGTCGGGTTACCTGGTTAGCAGCCTTAGAGTAGGAAGTGGCAGGGTTGTGTACCTCGATCGCTGACTTCGGTACATGTGTTGATGCGGTGGCCACCCAGCAGGTTAAATCTGAGAAGAAAATAATGGGTTGGCTACAAGCTCTGGGTCGTGCATGTCATCTGGACCCAGGGACGGTCTCCGATAAAGATTGATCCATCAGGGAAGTTCCTTTACCTCACATTTCTTTATTTTGTATACCATGAGGACATTTCTAAGTGTGGGGTGGGGGATACTTCGATGTATGTGTATATATGTTAGAACATGATTGTTTTATGTTTTCTTTTGTTTTGTAGCTTTGAGTAGCAGTCGAATTAGGTGAGTCGACTTGTCCCGACGACAGATCTCATTCGACGGGGTTCTTGAGGGTTTAAGTTGACCTTTAAAAATAAAAAATTAAAATTAAAATTAAAAAACCAGAAATATGTTGGACTCTTCCTGATGACAGATCATCTAGACAGTTTCTTGAGGGAAGTAAGTCTAAAGGAAATACCAAAAAGATTTTTTTTTAGGTAGTGTAGCAACTCCCCCTTGGTTTTTCTTTAGGTCGCGATTCTTTTCCAAGGGTTTTTCTTGAACTGGGTGTAGTTAGTTTTTGTTTATTTTTTTTCTAGTTTTTATTTGATACTTATGGGCTATGACGTGAGATAGGAAGAGACTCACTTAGCATTGATACACCTGAACACAGTAGACATTAAAGTGTGACGCTTAGTCTTAGTTGTTGATTCTTCTTAGAGCGACTTAAATTTTATGTTTGTAACTGACTTGAGTACTGAAACGAGAGTGTTTTGATAAGCCAAACTGGAGTGAGTTATGTGTCATGTGTGTGCGCGTTGTATTGTATTCTATGCTCTGCATTTGATGCCTAGAACTTGCCCTGTGTGTTTGCATAGTGAAATAGTAGCTTTA
Organism: Nicotiana glauca; assembly: GCA_026770625.1. Taxonomy (NCBI): domain Eukaryota; kingdom Viridiplantae; phylum Streptophyta; class Magnoliopsida; order Solanales; family Solanaceae; genus Nicotiana; species Nicotiana glauca. The sequence continues at coordinate 156,865 of MU705920.1, forward strand.
TTCGGTCTTAGAAGTGATGTAGTCATTTCTTTATTAAGCCAGATATATAAAGTAGATCCATCTAAATGCGATACATCATAGTTTACCCTGTTGAGCCTATAAACCTATGTTTTTGGCAATCACATTATAAATCTTACCCAATTATTTGAACCCATTTACCTCCCATGAGCACTTGAATGGTTATGAAATATGTAAAAGTTAAAGTGTGCGGTGGTGGTTCGGTTTTTGAGTGGAACCAATGAAATAGAGAAAAAAAGGTGCAGTGTTTTGAAAAATGAAAGAATAAGCGTCACTTAAAAAGAAAAAGAAAAAGAGAAAAGAAAATAAGTAAATGTATTTCTTTACAAGTGGTGACTTGATACAATTGCACCTAAAGGAGTTTGGGGTATTATAAATAGAAGTGTGGTGGAATATCTGGTTTGACATAAGTATGGTTCTGAATGCGAAAGTGATTGTATTAAAAGTTCTTAGGGAGGTTAGTCACTATATTTAAATATATCCTACCCGTCCCTTAGCCTACATTACAACGAAGTCCTAATTGATCGTACACTGAATGAGCTATATTAGTAGAGTAGTACACTACGGGCAAGCCTATGGTGCAACTTTGTGGCATATGAATGTTCTTTCTGAGAGTGAGTGAATTTTGTCTATTTGAGTTCCTAATTGTTCTTAATATTACTACTTGCGGAACTACTCTCTTGTGTGATGTGAGGACATTTGATTCACGAAGGAAAGGTAAGTCTTGACTTCTAAATAGAGTAAATTGAGTAATTATGAATATTGCACGGCACGTGAGAGTCGAGTCTTGAGGCAAAGATGTTACACTACTAGACGCAACTTTGGTGATATGTTCTTGGTTTGTTACGTTAGGGAAAATCCTAGTGAAGGAACCTTTATAGAGTATGGTCGATTTCTCGGGTACTAGCGATGATTTAAGTGTGGGGTGTTGATAATAGGCTAGATTCATGTAGTTTGGCGACTATTTATGCCCCAACTCGACTATGCTTCACTGTTCTAGGAAGGTTAAATGATGATAAAATGGCTCTAATTGTGAATTTTATGTTTTGCAGGAGCAAGTCATGCTTATAAGGACTTAGGATAGTGTTTGGAGCTAAATTAAATCAAGAAAAGCCCCTCCGATTTGAGTATGTGTGAAAGAAGAAAGAAAAGAAGAGATAAATAGCTGATCCACTCTAGCATGGGCCAAGCGCGTCCTTAGCGCGGACACGCTAGAGTAGAAGAAACGGGGTAGTGTTGAAGTCGATTAGCGCAGCCCAAGCGCGGTCACGAGCACGGCCGCGCTAGTCCAGGAAGCAGCGATAGTGTAGAACGCCATTTGCGCGGCCCATGCACGGTTCGAGTGCGGCCGCGCTAGTCACTCCGAAACGTAGAAATTTTAGGGGTAAACTTGGAAGTTTGGGGGCAATTCCACTTAACCTATAAGAGGTCCAGCTCACCCAAAAGGGGGATATCAAGGTTTTTATAGTTTTGTTCAAGGCAAGAAGAGGCAAGAGGCAAAGAGGATAATTCGGCATCGAGTTCTACCTTTATTCCTTTTGTTTTTATCATTCATGATCAATTTTGTTGTTGTTATTATGAACAAGATTATGAGTAGCTAATTATTTAGTCTAAGGTTTCGATGGAACTTGTTGAGGGATGAACTTCTTGTTGTGTTAATATAGTTTGCCCAATTTAATCTCTATTTGTTCAATTATATACTTGTTGTAGTTAACTGATAGGATCCTCAATTAGCTGCGCCTGTTTAATATGTATTACTCGGAAGAGAGTGCATATTTAGGTAGTTGTTGAACAACACCACTCCCAAAGTATATGGGGAATCAATAACCAAGGATTTAAAGATGGGATTAGGGATAACGAAACCTTGGGTGCAATCTAAGTGAGCTATAATAAAATCCAACTAGCGTAACTCGGGAGAGTGCGTCTAGTAAATTGTACTTACTACTTGGGAGAGAGTTACGGTAGTAAGAGTGCTCATGATCGATAGAGACGATTAAGCAAATCTATATGAAATATAACAGGAAGGGATTCCATCAACAGGGGAAATCACAACCTTAAATCTTTCTTTTAATTGTTTACAACTCAGTCGTAGTTAGCTTTTAGTTTACTTAATTTTATTCAGTTATAGTTAGTAGAAATATCATCAAGTGTTATTCAAAATATCTGGGAAGTTGATTACGGAGAATACAGTGAGTCTGACAAAAGTAATTGGTAGGTTAATTTTCTGTGGGATTCGACTCTGGGCTAAACACCCGGATTATATCTGCAACGACCGTTTTGTCCTTTTTATAAGGCATAGTTGAGCGTGATCACAAGCATACACCATATTCTATCAAAAGCTCAATAACATTTTACTTTCTTACGTATTTATGTTGTTCTTTTTGCTCCTGGTAGCTCTACGCTGGAATCAAGATATATGTCGTCTATTTCAATTTTAAAGCTAAGTCCTATATTTTTTTATAATTCGTCTATTATTTTTGGATCAAATTAATTCACTTATTTATAAGTCACGTATAAATTTAACTGTACCATTTTACGGTTAAATAAGGATATTCCTTTAAATCAAAGCATTTATATATATTAGAGCATTTGTATACGTCATCCTTTCTTCTCTAAAAGAAGATAAAAGGGAATCTAAATAAATGGTAAAACATCAGCTTTCACAACTATTTATGGGAAATTAGCCATTTCAGAAGGTCAGCCTGTGCATGTAATACTCTTGTCATGAACTGCACAACCTCTTCTGTCCATATTAGGCCAATAAAGTGAAAAAGGAGATAAATTAAAGGTGCTGTGGAAGGGTAAAAGATGCTCTCTCCGTCTTTGAATTTTTAGAATTAAATGAATAGTTTTCTATTGTAACAATTTTATATACTTGTTAAATATTTTTTACTATAAATTATAATGACTTATAATTCTTTTTACGAGTACTTTTTAAATATATAAAGTTTGTTTTAAGAATCTAAAGAACTTATGCCCGACTAGATTGAACAGTGAGTATTTAGTATTACAAGAAGCATCGGTAAGGGTAATTTGAATTTATGGAGGTCTCTGTTAAGTTGGTTAAGAGTTCAATTGCGTCCCTCTTTCTCTCTCAAATATCTCTATATATCTTTTTTTTAAAAGAAAAAATGCGTATAATACAATTATGGGTTGATGCGATATATAATTGAATAATTCCTTTTATGTGTCTGCGATCTGGAAAGTTCCAAAATAATATATTTGGGGGATAGACTACTTTATAAAGATACCACATGAGTGGTTGGGGGATAGACGCATAAGGAAAGAGATAAACACACATTTATTCCTTACATGATGCAACTCTCCAGTTCTCTTCCTATATAAAGGCCATACAATTCCCCATCATTCCTCACACATCAAATCATAGATCAAAATCATTATTCTAAAATAGTAGTTGCTATTGTTTCAGATCTAGGGTTTCTTATTTCTTCTGTCGGCCGGAGAATTGCAGGTTAACGATATAAAGGGGGGTAAATAAAGGAGGTGACAGAAGAGAGTGAGCACACATGGTATTTTCTTGCATATGACATATATATGCTTGAAGCTATGCGTGCTCACTGCTCTATCTGTCACCCCTATCACTCTCTCTCTCTATATTTTCTTCTGTTCTATGTATGCACGCATCTGTGTTTATGAACATATGGTATTATTTGTATGTTACTCGGTAGCGGACCTATGGGGTTAAGGGGTTTAATTATTCGAATACCCTTCTCGCCATATGATATGCTTGAAGTTATGTGTGCTCACTGCTCTATCTGCCAACCCCCCTCCCCTACCACTGTCTCTCTGTAGATTTCTTTCTGTTTTATGTATATGCGAATCTGTATTTATGAACATATGGTATTATTAGTACTCAGGAGCGAACTTAGGGCTCGCCAAGGTGACAGAAGAGAGTGAGCACACATGATATTTTAATATCATTGCATATGATATGCTCGAAGCTATGTGTGCTCACTGCTCTATCTGTCACCCCCCACCACTCTCTCTCTGTAGATTTTTTTCTGTTTTATGTGTATGCGCATCTATGTTTACGAACATATGGTATTATTAATACTTAGGAGCGGACCTAGGGGGCGAACGGACGTCATAACACTCTTTGTCAAAAAATTACTCTAACAAAAGGGAGGTGACACAAGAGAGTGAACACACATGGTGTTTTCTTGCATGAATTTTTCTATGGTTGAAGCTATGCGTGCTCACTGCTGTATCTGTCACCCCACTACTCTCTCTATATATATTTCTTCTGTTTTATGTATGTGTGCATCTGTTTTTATGAACATATGGTATTATCGGTATGGTACTCAGGAGCAGAACTATATGGTGAAAGGTTTTATTCTAATCCCCTTTGCCAAAAACTAGTAAAAGGGAGTTGGCGGGTGACAGAAGAGAGTGAGCACAGATGGTGTTTTCTTGCATGATATGTTTATCCCATGCCTGAAGCTATGCGTGCTCACTGCTCTATCTGTCACCCCCCACCACTCCCTCTATTTCTCTTTAGACTTTTTTATTTGTGTATTCTATGTATATATGGAGCTAGAAGAGGAGTCTATGGCGTAACTGGTAAAGTTGTTGTCATGTGACTAAGAGGTCATAAATTCAAACGGTGAAAATAGTCTCTCACATAAATGCTGGACAAGACTATGTACAATGATTTTTATATTTTTTTGTATGGAGCTAATCATGCATGAGTAACTATCGAGGTAATTGTTTTTTTCATGATGTTGAATCATATTAATTGGATGAGACATGGTGGATCTGATAATTAACAAAGTTTCCTTGTTATAATGCATATTTGTGCATGCCTTGGGCTGTTGGATAGTGAAATGCTTTGCAAATATTTACTTCGATAATTGATGGTTTAGTACCTGGGACATGTCTCACAGTCTCAGTGCCTTCCACAATTAATGATCCAACAAGACACCAATCAATTCAAATGCAAAGTTGAGATCATAAAGATTTGCTGACTCTCTTTTTAAGCATGCACCAAACAGAAATCAAATTGTGGATTATCTTCTTTTTTTTTCCTAATAACATTAGTATTCAAATCAATTTGTACGCTCATCGATTATTTTATTAGATATTTCCTGCCTCCGACTAGTACAAAAATATCAAATAATTGTATCGATCAAGGCTTAAATAATTATTTTTGAAAAATCATCTTAGTTTTTGTCTTTGTTAGTCTTGAACGTTGATCTGTTACTACACTTTTCACTCATTTCATTGGTTGTTGGCCACATCCTATTATAGATTATGACATCCAATTACAATAAGCAAATCATCCTGACACTTCTCGTAAATTCGATTCAACATGAAAAATCATCACTTGCTGTTACTATCTGCACCAGTTGGATTCCAGGTTCAGATTAATCCATCATTTTCAATATCCCCTCTTTGATTGATACAAGTTTTAGTTGGACAAAACTCAATAGGATTTTTGGTTAATTTCCTTTCTTATTATACCCTTTTTCGTGCTTTGTCATCTAGTAAGTTTGTGTGTATGTGCACCAATCTTTGTAAGTTTTATCTAATTTTTATGAAGTGATTGAACATTAGTTCTAGCTATCATTAGTTAGCTTTAATTTGTTTCAATAAAGTTAATTATATGTGCCTGCATGACTTTTTCATAATTATTCTCGAGAAACTCATTTAATGCATACTTGAAGTAAATTAAATTAAGCACATAATAATTAAGATGAATTCTAGCTTATTTTTCCAAAACATCTACCGGCTTGCTTTTGTCTTCTCGTGTAGGAAGATTTGAGTTTCCTGAACCAGAAACTATATATGATGTAGTGTTTGGACATAATTTTGGTTGTGGCTTGAAAAAAAAAAAGTTAAAAGTTTTATGAGTGGCAAAATAATATTCACTCAAAAGTTGTCCTATATCAGTTTTTTGAGAACTTGAAAAATAATTTTTAATCTTCTCTAGAAACTGATCAAATTTCATGAACAAATTATGTTTTTAATTTTTAATTAAAAGAAGTAGCCAAAATCTATGACCAAATTGAAGCTATAAGCAATTAGAGATTTCTATAATAATATCAATATCTAGCAATTCCAATTTCTTATGGAACTAATTTTTATGTTATGTTATGATGTATATGGGTCGGATTGGTTCGGTTTTAATCAAAATCAAACCAAATCAACTATATCGATTTGGATTAGCTGGTTTTGTCGGATTTTCGAGTTTCTTTGTTGTATGAATATTATTTAAATCTTACTTTATTAAATTTTTTATAAGTAAATATATGTTTAGTAAAAAGGATAAAATTGGCAAATGTATGATCTGTTAAAATATTATTATAGGAGAATTTTCTTTGTAACACATGATAATTTTTTAGTCATCTGGCAATAATTTTTCATTGATGTACACTTTCAAGGTTAACCGAATTTAATAATTAAACATAAAAATCAACATAATATCTAAATAATGATATGTTCTATTCAATTTTAAATTATCGAATACCACTTCAAAATAAAAAAAAAATAAGAATTTAGTAAATCTTGATATGAATATGAAAGAACAAAAAGATTAGTGCAATGCAGTAACATTTCATAAGAGTGATCATACAACCTATTATTTAAAGTTAATAAAAATGGAGCGTTTCATATTTAACTAAATATTATATCCCATAAGAGCATCGCAAATATTTCTAGATATTTTTTTTAAAACAATTCTACAAAAAGCCTTTAAAGTATATATAAAAATCATATATTTATATATCGTGTTTGGTTCAGGTTATTTTACTCAATACTAAATCAAATCAAACCACACCTAATCGGGTTGATTTAACTTTCTGGTGTGATGCGATTTTCTGATTCGATTTGTACACCTAAGTATATATGTTATCTATAACAACACTTTGTTATAATAAACAAAAATATTCTAAACAAATAAAGCAGTTACACATAGGTTTGTCTCACACTATCTCATCTATGTACTATAGCTTGTACTTTTATTATTTTCTATTTTCTATTTTCCTTTTTGACAGAACAGTTTGGCATGCCGTCCCTAGTTTGAGATAGTTCTCTTTTTAGTTTTTTTATGCTAATGAAAGAGGCCATCTACATTGTACATACCAAAGAGGGAAAGATGCTACAGTATTAACATTAATTCTCTTTTGCATTACTTTCTTTCGGTTTTTCTTTTCCCGACATTGCACGTTACAAAATGGTTCTTAGTTAAACAGTGGTACTTTCATTTTTCTAATTAACATTTCTATGTTCAGATTTGACTTTTGAGTAATAATACTAGTCACATGCATGAAGATTGGTGCCCTTCTTTTTTCGCTGTCTCTATTGAAAAAATAACCATTTTCTGAGATCTCTTATTAGGGAACCATACTGCCAATTATTTCATAATTTTCTATGGCCCGTTGTTAATTATCTTTTTGGTAATTAAAGTTAGTTCCATCTTCTACTTTAACATATTCTTGTATAGGTCCAAATTTGGTAACCACGGTAACAGATAAGCAAGACGTATGACGGGGTCAACTACGACACAACAATCGACTTTCACGATCCAGATTTCTCACCCTCGGGAGTCGTAATGACGCCTACTCATAGAAGCTAGGCAAGCCGTGAAATACAGAAATTACTAACTTTTTCATTTTAACTCTTTTTAACAATCTGAATTAATAGGTAATTAACATTTAAGCATTAACGATAAATGAAAGCAAGTGGAAGACTTAGACATAAAAAATAACCAAAGCCAGTACTACAATGCCAATATACTCCTTTACCTGGAATCTGGTATCACAATATCACGGACTATCTATGAGAACTACATACAAGTGTCTTGGAAAAGAAAATATAGTTTGTCTCGTAAACAAGTGAAAACAAAACACATAATAAGATAGAAGAGAATGTCGGGCCTGCGAACGCCTACAAGACTATCTCGGGATCTCTAGCTGGACTGAAGGCAGCCTCCTCAAGTGCTACTGTACGAAAGATGCTCCGGAATCTGCACATAGTGCAGAGTGTAGGATCAGTACAACCGACCCCATGTGCTGGTAAGTGTCTGACCTAACCCCGGCGAAGTAGTGACGAGGCTAGGACCAGACTCCAAATAAACCTGTGCAGTTATATAATATACAGCAGAAAACAAATCTGGAATAAACAAGTACAGATAGGAGAGGGTACATGCTACGGGAAAATATCAATCCAGTAGTAATTTAAAAGAAATATAAGGGAATAATTTAAGATCTATATCAAAACAATAATAACACTGTTGCGGCACGCAACCCGATCCCTATAATTTATCACTGTTGCGGCATGCAAACTGATCCAACTGTATCATTGTTGGAGCGCCAACCTGATCCATTTATATCACTTTTACGATGTGCAACCCGATCCATTTATATCTTTGTTGCCGCGTGCAACCCGTTCCATTATATTATTATTGTGGCGTGGAACCCGATCCATTTATATCACTGTTGTGGTGTGCAACCCGATTCAATATATAACAATATTGTGGTGCGCAACCCGATCCAAGTATACAGTCAACAACAATCATAACAGCAGTCCCAGCGAGGGAGCAATAACGAACTACACTATCCCGGCAAGGGAATCGACAGCATAAATAAATATGTCCCGGCAACGAGAAACAACTATTACCAACCTTGTTCCAACATCAAACTACCTCAACTAACACCAATACTCAACCATAAGTAATTTCCACGAGAACAATCTAAAACCTTGCTCAATACCGAGATTCATCAATTTAAGCATCCGTAGTATCATTTAAGCACACAAGAAATTACCATTTAAGACTCACGGTCATGCTCGACACCAACGTATAGATACTTGTCACCATGACTATACGTCATACTCAACAAGAGGCAAATAGCAAATAGAACACAACTCCTAATCCATCAAGCTAATGTTAGACTGAATACTTACCTCGAACTTTCACGGCCAACTCAAGCCTCAAACACCGCTTTTCCTTTTGATTTTGGCTCCAAATTGATTGTATCTAGACATAATCGACTTAATAACATCAATAAATGATAAACAATCCAATTCCAATGCTTAATTATAGCTTTCTAATCATTCTTCCCAAATGTCAAAAATCGACCCCGGGCTCGCTTGGTCAAAATACGAGGTTCGGACCAAACCCAACCCATGAGCCTGAATATATAATTTATTTTTAAATACGACCCCAAAACAAGATCAAATTCCAAAATAATCAAAAAGCCCTAACTCTACCCAAATCCTTAATTTTCTACCTTTAATCACATGTTTTAGACCTAGAAATCTAGTGGGTGTTGATAAAAATAGAAGAAAATGAGCTTAAGATTACATACCTATGAAGCTATGGTGAAGTTCCTCTTCAAAAATTGCCCAAGAGGTGTGGAGAAGATGAATTTTATGAAAAATTATGGAATTACTGCAATACATTCTATTTTTGAACTTAAAAATAATTGGGCGAATTTGGTCTACGCGTTTGCGATAGGTTCATCGCGTTCGCGATAGGTTCATCGCGTTCGCGATGAGTTAGGCCTGACAGAGCTTCGCGTTCGCAAAAACGGACTCGCGTTCACGAAGCACTAACCTCTCGAGCCATCGCATTCGCATCCAGATGGTCGCGTTCGCGTACGTATAATACCCCTCCCCCACCCAGGCTCATAAGCCTTCGTGATCGCGAAACTAAACCCGCGTTCGCGAAAGGGAAGACCCCCCCAAAGCTTCACGTTCGCGACCTTGGTCTCGTGTTCGCATAGAAGGAAATTTCCTTCAGCATGAATAACTCATCGTGTTCGCGACTATCCTCCAGGGAATGCAAAGAAGAAAATACCAAAATGCCAGCAACTGAAAAACCTGCAACTTTTTATGAGTTTAATACCTTCCGAAACACACCTGAGCCCTCGTGGCTCCAAACCAAACAAACGTACTAACTCAAAAACACCATATGAAGTTATTCGTGTGATCAAATCGCCAAAATAACCTCTTAAATAATAAATTAAACCTCAAAATCAATGAAATTTCTCAAAACTTCTTTAAACATCAAATTTTGCATTTAAGGTCTGAGTCACGTCAAATGGATTCCGTTTCTTACCAAACTTTACCGACAACACATATAAATCATATTGAACCTGCACCGGGCTTCGGAACCATAATACAAGCCCAATACCACAGGTTTCACATATCATTTCACTTTCAAAAACCTTTATGCTTTTCATAAAACAATTTCTTCTAAAAATTCATTTCTCGAACATGAGACCTCAGAATTCGATTCCGGGCATACGCCTAAGTCTCATATTTTTCCACGGATCCTCCGGGGCAATCAAATCACGTGTCCGGGTTCGTTTACCCAAAATATTTGCCGAAGTCAAATTAAAAGCATTTTAAGTCAAAATTTCAATATTTTCACAGATTTTTCACATAATAGCTTTCCAGCTACTTGCCCGGATTGCGCACACAAATTGAGGTAAAGCTAAAAGAGGTTTTAATTGCCTCGAAACGCAAAATTAATTTTTAAAACAAGTGATGACCTTTGGGGTTATCACATTCTCCATATCTAAAACCATCATTCGTCCTCGGACGGACATAAGAAGGAAGTACCTGAGTCGGGGAAAATATGGGGATAACGGCTCCGCATATGGGACTCAGACTCCTAAGTCGATGCCTCAGCAGGCTGACCTCTCCACTGAACATGAACAAAAGGAAAACTCTATGTCCTCAACTGACGAACCTGCCGATCTAGAATAGCTACCGGCTCCACCAACTGGACAGTACTGAAATATAACACGAGGGATGGATCGTCGTGATATTTCCAAAGCATGGACACATAAAACACTGGATGCACGACTGATAAGCTAGGCGGCAATACAAGTCTATAAGCCGCCTCTTCCACTCGATCAAGAATCTCAAACGGGCCAATGAACCTAGAGCTAAGCTTGCCCTTCTTCCCAAATCTCATCACGCCCTTCATAGGCGACCCTTGAAGCAATAATACTCTCTCACCGACCATGAAAACTAAATCTCAAACCTTGCGGTTGGTATAACTCTTTTGCTTGGACTGAGTTGTACGAAGCCTATCCTGAATGATCCTGACCTTGTCCAAGGCATCCTGAACCAGATTCGTACCCAACAACTGAGCCTCCCCCGGCTCAAACCACCCAACTGCAGACCGACACTGCCTACCATATATAACCTCATAAGGAGCCCTCTGAATGCTCGACTGGTAGCTGTTGTTGTATGCAAACTCTATTAAAGGCAAAAACTGATCCCACAAGCCTCCAAAGTCAATGACACAAGCTCGGAGCATATCCTCCAAAATCTGAATGGTCCACTCGGACTGCCAGTCCATCTGAGGATGAAACGTTATGCTCAACTCAACCTGTGTGCCCAACTCTCACTGAACTGCTCTTTAGAAATGTGAGGTAAACTGCGCACCTCGATCCAAAATAATAGACACGGGCACACCATGAAGACGAATAATCTCCCGGATATAGATTTCAGCTAACCTCTCGGAAGAATAGAAAACTGCCACAAGAATGAAATGCACTGACTTGGTCAGCCTATTAACAATAACCCACACTACATCACACTTCCTCCGAGTCTGTGGGAATCCAACAACGAAATCCATAGTGATCCGCTCCCACTTCCACTCAGGAATCTCAATCTTCTGGAATAAACCACCTTGCCTCTGATGCTCATACTTAACTTGCTGACAAATCAAACACCGAGCCACATATTCCATGATATCGTCCTTTATTCTCCACCATCAATAATGCTGCCACAAATTTTGATACATCTTTGTGGCGCCCGGATGAATAGAGTACCGGGAGCTATGGGCCTCTTCTAAAATCAACTCTCAAAGTCTATCCATTTTAGGCACGCAAACTCGACCCTGCAATCTCAAACTCCATCATCACCTAAGGTAACCTGCTTGGCACCTCCGTGATACACTATGTCTCTAAGGACACAAAAATGGGGATCATCATACTGCCGATCACGGATAAGCTCCAATAAAGAAGAACGAGCGATCGTGCAAGCTAAGACACGACTGAGATCAGAAATATCTAGCCCCACGAACTGATTAGCCAAAGCCTAAACATCCAAAGCAAGCGGTCTCTCACCGACCGGAATATAAGCAAGACTGCCCATACTGGCTGACTTTCTACTCAAAGCATCGGCCACCACATTGGCCTTTCCCGTATGATATAAGATAATGATATCATAGTCTTTCAACAACTCCAACCACCTTCTCTACCTCAAATTCAACTCCTTCTGCTTAAACAAATATTGTAGACTCTTGTGATACGTAAACACCTCACATGGCACGCCATACAGATAATGCCTCCAAATCTTCAACGCGTGAACAATGGCTGCTAACTCCAAATCATGAAGTGGATAGTTCTTCTCATGAAACTTCAACTGCCGTGAAGCATAAGCAATGACCTTGCCATCCTGCATCAACACTACACCAAGCCCAACATGAGAGGCATCACAATAAACTGTATACGGACAGGAACCTATGGGCAAAACCAACATCGGTGTCGTAGTCAAAGCTGTCTTGAGCTTCTGAAAGCTTGTCTCACACTCGTCCGACCATCTGAACTGGGCACCCTTCTAGGTCAACCTGGTCATCGGGGCTGCGATAGATGAAACCACCTCCACAAACCGACTATAGTAACTTGCCAATCCCAAGAAACTTCGGATCTCTATAGCTGATGTTGGTTTGGGCTAGTTCTTGACTGCCTCAATCTTTTTCGGATCAACCTGAATACCTTCTGCTGATACAACATGACCCAAGAATGCAACTGAACTCAACCAGAACACACACTTCAAAAACTTAGCATACAACTGACTATCCCTCAGAGTCTGAAGAACTACTCGAAGGTGCTACTCGTGCTCCTCTCGACAGCGAGAATATATCAAAATATCATCAATGAAGACTATCACGAACGAATCGAGATAAGGCCTGAACACTCAGTTCATCAAATCCATAAAAGTTGCTGGGCCATTTGTCAACCCGAATGACATCACCAAGAACTCATAATGTCCATACCGAGTGCGAAAAGTTGTCTTAGGGATATCAGATGCCCTAATCTTCAACTAATAGTAGCCAGATCTAAAGTCAATCTTTGAAAATACCTTAGCACCCTAAAGCTGATCAAAAAAATCATCAATCCTTGGCAGCGGATACTTATTCTTGATCATAACCTTGTTCAATTTCCAGTAATCAATACACATTCTCATCGACCCATCCTTCTTCTTAACAAACAACACCGGTGCACCCCAAGGAAAAATACTTAGTCTAATAAAACCCTTCTCAAGCAAGTCTTGCAACTGCTTTTTCAACCGAGGTCATATGATACAGCGGGATAGAAATGGGCTGAGTTCCCGGAGCCAAATCAATATCCCTATCGGGTGGCATACCCGGCAGGTCTGAAGGAAATACCTCAGGAAATTCCCGAACAACGGGCACAGAATCAATAGAAGGGACCTCAACACTAAAATTGCGAACATAAGCCAAATAGGCCAAACACCCCTTCTCGACCATACGCCGAGCCTTCATATAAGAGATAACACTATGAGTAGAATGACCAGGATTCCCTCTCCACTCTAAATAAGGTAAACCTGGCAAGGCTAGGGTCACAATCTTGGCATGACAATCCAAGATAGCGTGGTAAGGTGATAACCAGTCCATCCCCAATATAACATCGAAATCAACCATGTCCAGAAACAAAAAATCTACACGAGTCTCAAGACCCCCAATCACAACTACACGAGAGTGATGGACTCGACCTACCATAATAGAATCACCCACCAGTGTAGACACATATACAGGGGCACTTAAGGAATCACTAGGCATGACCAGGTACGGTGCAAAATATGATGATACATAGGAGAAGGTAGAACTTGGATCAAATAAAACTGAATAATCTCTGCCACAAACCAGAACAGTACCTATGATAACTACATTGGAAGCCTCAAGCTTGGCTGGAAGAGAATAACATCGGGGCTGGGCCCTACCACCATGGACTATATCTCTGGGACGGCTTGCAGCAGGCTAGCCTCCATCTTTAGCGGTCTGATCTCCACCTCTAGCACCTCTACCTCCACCTCTAGAACCTCTACCCTTACCTCTAGCTGGCTAATCGGGCTGTGGAAAACCTGGTGCCTGAACCATAGCACAAGAACCTTGCTGCTGCGACTGAGTACCCACCAATCTCGGACAAGCCCTCCGAGTATGACCATACTCACACACTCAAAGCATCCACCTGAGTGTTGCGGCTGAGAAAATTGAGACTGACCCTGGTGACCTGAATGACGACCCCGAAAACTCTGGAGCGGTGGTGGACTGATAGGAGCTGGTGGTGCACGACCCGGGTTTCCCACCCTCAGGAGTCGTGATGGTGCCTACTCGTAGAATCTAAGCAAGTCGTGAAATAAAAAAATTACTAACTCTTTCATTTTAACTCTTTTTAACAATCTGAATTAACAGGTAATCAACATTTAAGCATTAACGATAAATGGAAGCAAGCGAAAGACTTAGACATATAAAATAACCAAAGCCAGTACTACAATGCCAATATACTCCTCTCCCGGAATCTGGTGTCACAATATTACGGACTATCTATGAGAACTACATACAACTGTATAGAAAAGGAAATAAATTCTGTCTCAGAAACAAGTGAAAACATAACACATAATAAGATAGAAGAGAACGACGGGCCTGCGGACGCCTGCAGGACTACCTCAGGATCTCTAGCTGGATTGAAAGCAGCCTCAAACTTTGCTTTTCCTTTCAATTTTGGCTCCAAATCGATTATATCTAGACATAATCGACTTAATAACATCAATAAACGATAAACGATAAACAATCCAATTCCAATGCTTAATTATAGCTTTCTAATCATTCTTCCCAAAAGTCAAAAATCGACCTCGGACCCACTTGGTCAAAACACGAGGTTCGGACCAAACGCAATCACCCATTCACCCACCAGCCCGAATATATAATTTGTTTTGAAATCCGACACCAAAATGAGGTCAAATTTCCAAATAATCAAAAATCCCTAACTCTACCCAAATCCCTAATTTTCTACCCTTAATCACATGTTTTAGGCCTAGAAATCTAGTGGGGGTTGATAAAAATAGAAGAAAACGAGCTTAGGATTACATGGTGAAGTTCCTCTTCAAAAATCGCCCAAGAGGAGTGGATAAGATGAAGTTTATGAAAAATTATGGAATTACCGTAATACATTCTATTTTTTAACTTAAAAATAACTGGGCGAATTTGGTCTACGCATTCGCAATAGGTTCATTGCGTTCGCGATGAGTTAGGCCTGACAGACCTTCGCGAAAACGGGCTCGCATTCGTGAAGCACTTACTCCTCGAGCCTTCGCGTTCGCGTCCAGGTGGTTGCGTTTGCATAGGTATAATGCCCCTCCCCCAGCCTAGGCTCATAAGCCTTCGTGTTCGCGATACCAGGCCCGCATTCGCGAAGGGAAGACCCCCCCAAAGCTTCACGTTCGCGACCTTGGTCTCGTATTCTCGTAGAAGGAAATTTCTTTCAGCATGAATAACTCATCGTATTAGCACGGGTCCTCCCGCGAACGCGAAGAAGAAAATACCAGAATACCAACAACTGAAAAACCTACAATTTTTTATGAGTTCAATATCTTTCGAAACTCACCCAACCCTCAGGTCTCCAAACCAAATATACATACTAACTCAGAAACACCATCTGTACTTATCCGTGCGATCAAATAGCCAAAATAACCTCTTAAATAACTAATTAAACCTCAAAATCATTGAAATTTCTCAAAACATCTTTAAACATCAAATTTTGCATTTAAGGTCCAAGTCACGTCAAATGGATTCCGTTTCTTGCCAAACTTTACCGACAACACATATAAATCATATTAAACCTGCACCGGGCTCCAAAACCATAATACAGGCTTGATACCACAGGTTTCACATAACATTTCCCTTTCAAAAACCTTTATATTTTTTAGAAAACAATTTCTTCTAAAATTCATTTCTCGAACTTGGGACCTCGGAATTCAATTCTGGGCATACGCCCAAGTCTTATATTTTTCCACGGACCCTCCGAGACCGTCAAATCATGGGTCTTGGTCCATTTACACAAAATATTGACCAAAGTCAACTTAAATACATATTAAGTCAAAATTTCAATATTTTCACAGATTTTTCACATAATAGCTTTCTGGCTACGTGCCCGGACTGGGCATGCAAATCGAGGTAAAGCTAAAAGAGGTTTTTAAGGCCTCGAAATGCATATTTCATTTTAAAAATTAGTGATGACCTTTTGGGTCATCACACCGATGGTCATCCAGATGAAGGCCGATGACTAGAAGCGGGCAGCTGAGATAAGACAATAACGGTGACTTAAACTCAGAAAGAGACAGAAAATGTATTCCTTTGAATATTTTTTATGTTGTACTTTTTAGGGGTTTTTGGGAAATATCCCTTATGAATAAGAGGAGATCGTTAACAATGGAGGTATCTGCAATTTTTGAGAACTAGACTATTTTCTAAAGTGAAGGAAGAATATACAAAATATTGGTTTTATTCACCTTATTCAAGCACATGTTGTTCAATCTTTATACATAAATCTCAGGATTCCACATTCATATTGACTGCATACTTTTTCACGTTGTTAGAGAAAGGAAGTACCCAATCACACAGTCATTGGGTGACAATTCGTTTACACTATAACCATTGTCATTTCTTGCATTTATTATATATTTATGATATTATATGTTTTGCCAATCATAGCATATTAAACTCGCTATTTAATACTCCTAAACTCTACTCGTTATACAAGAGTTTTGTTCTATTTGGTCTAGGATTTATTAGGTTCAACTGAGACCCAACCCATTAACTTATTACTAATTGGTTTAGCATTTATTCGCTCAAACAATGTAGCGCCATCTGTGGGGAGGTTTTAGTTGAAACTATAGTTCTTTCTAGATCATAAAAAAACCATCTCTTCCATATTTGCACAAACTAACAATGGCAGGAAAAGGAGATGTGAGACTGAAAACGATAGCAGGCATCACTACTAACATTTTGAACATAATCAACGAAGATGGCAGTAGAGACGATGAGAATGTGACACCAAACTCTACGCCAAGGCGAATCATTTTACCTCCTCCTCACGAAAGCGTGACAGTTTCACACGAAAGTGGAGCCTCCACATCCACAGCTGAAGAAGCACCACCAGCATTGAAGAAACTACTAGAAAAGTGGTTGACAAGCACTCTAAACAATATACTTGATAGACCTTCCCAAAGAGAGAATGGAAACATCGCATAGGCAGATATCGTAACAACTACTAGCGAGCATCCCCTTTTTCAAAAAGGTAACACTTACCCTATTGTGGATGCAGGTAACGATGCGCTCGCAGCTATCATAAAGAAAATGGAAGAAATGGAAAATGAAACAAGGTGCTCCACGAACAGATGAAAGAACACCAAGAAAGGGTCAACAAGATACCAGTGCCCCAAAGTTATTACTAAAACGAGACGTTGGTCGATTCGTCGAACAACCATACAACGAAGAAGAGGCTCCACACGCCATTTCCAAAACCTTCAAAATGCCATAGTACCTAATGATGTACAATGGTACTACAGATCCAGAAGATCATATCGTCCACTAAGCTATAGCAGTGAAGGGCAACGATCTGTCGAAGGAGCAAATGCCATCGGTACTACTGAAATTTTTTGGCAAAACCCTAACAGGGGGAGCACTAACCTGGTATTCACAACTACCAGCACGCTCGATAGAAGCATTCGAGGAAACGGCCGACAAGTTTGTCACCTTCTATGCAGGGGCTAAGAAGGCGGAAGCCGGGGTGAATGACAAATTCTTCGTTAGGCAATCTCCTGGCGAGGGACTAAGCCAGGGTGCATGAATGCTTTCGATAAAGTAAATCTACCATAATAATCTTCAAAAATTGAATGACCAAATTATCCTCTGCCTAAAATTAAAATTACCTCATATTAAATGATATTTTGTATGTGATTCCCTTTTAAAAAATTCACAACGTTAATCATATATCATATATTTATATTTATCTTCATATTTATATTTATTATAAGTGTAACGTCACGACCCAAATTTCCCATCATCGGGACCGTGATGGCGCCTAACCTTTCAGTTGCTAGGGAAGCCAACAATTAGAAATTAAATATGCTAACTCTTAAACGATTCAGCAAATAATATCAATTATATCATAACAAATTAAAGAAGTGCAAAACTTCATAATAACCTAAATATTTATACACAATTATCTAGAATCTGGTGTCACACTTCACGAACTTCTCTGAGTCATTACAAATACTGGCTAAAGGAAAATATAGTTGTCTTCTAATAAAGGAATAGTAAATTAAAATAACTGGAAAGGGACTCCAGGGTCTGCGAACACCGACAGATCTACTTTGGGTCTCATGTGGGATTGAAGTCAGCAGCTTAACTCGTGTCAACATGGTCCAATACTGAAATCGACAAAAGTGCAGAGTGCAGTATTAGTACAACCGATCTCATGTACTGGTAAGTGTCTAGCCTAACCTCAGTGAATTAGTGACGAGGCTATGACAGGACACATACGAGCAATAACAACTAGTATAAGCTAAACAGATAATAACGGGAGGGGGGGAAACATGTTGAGGGGATTACAAGATCATAAAAATGGCAACAGTAAAGAAACACAGCAAACAACATGCTTTGCACCAATGGAAATATTAATCATAGCAAAAATAAGTGCACGGCATCACCCTTCATAATTTTACTCTCATCCTAACCATAATAATTTAAAGAAATGATGATAATGAATATAAAATGGCACGGTATCACCCTTCGTGCTTTACATTCTTCCTCAAATGGTAATGAATATGAAATTCCATGTCATCACCCTTCGTTATTTACACTTTGCCTCACCAAAACAAGAACAATAACAACAGAGAGATAGAATCATCAGTAACAAGTCTCACTTCAACATTTAGTTCCACAATGTTAACCTCAACTTTGAGTCAATACTCAATCAATATCAAATTTCATAAAACACGATAAGAGTTGCTCAACCTAAGTAATAACTAGCCGAAGCATGAACAATATGATTCAAAAATACCACGATTACAATAATAAGACTCTCTCGCATTCTATGACTCGACAACTCATCACTTCACCTATACGTTGTACTCAAAAACCAAATACGTAGCGAATAGGCGACAATACCTAATCCCTCAAGCCAAGGTTAGACACAACACTTAACTCTCTCCAATGGCCAACTCAAATATCAATCACCAATTTTCCCTTCACACAAGCCTCCGGACCATTAGAATCTAGCAAATTACCTACTAAAAAATTCAATTTAATCCTTAGGAACTACCCACGATTACAAGGAATTCAATTTAGGCCATTTTTTAAAAATGAAATAGTTGGGCCCGCTTGGTCCAAACTCGAAATTTAAACCAAAACTCGATTATCCATTCACCCTCGAGCCCAGATATATAATTAGTTTTGGAATCTGACCTCAATTAGAGGTCTAAATCCCAAAATTTCGAAATCCCTAGCTTCTACCCAAAAATCCCCAACTCCACCATGAACATCTTAGCTTCTAGGTTGAAATCTTGTAAAATGAAGTGAAAGATTGAAAGAAACTAGTTTAGAGTCACTTACCTATGATTTGGGAAATAAATGGTCTTTGGAAAATTGCCTCATGTGTTTTAGTTTTTAAAAATTTGAAGAATGGATGAAAAATCTCGTCTAAGTCCCTTTTACACAGCTGTAGATGTCGCATTTGCGACCTGAGCTTCACAACTGCGAAGCTTGCAAATTCAAGAAAACCATCATATTTGTAAGGTCTCTCACACTGCTGCTTCTTTCGCAAAATCAAAGAAATGATCGCAATTGCGAGATGAGCTGATCGCAATTGCGAGCTGAGCTGATCGCAAATGCGAAGTCTACCTTGTTGATACCCAATTTTTTCCTAAGTATTTTATATACCCAAAATACTTTCAAAATAACATATACACGCATATATAATCATGCCCAAGAAGTTTTGGTATTTTTCCTTATTTTTTAAGATTTTAAAACCAATATTTTTGCCTATTTTAATAGTAGAAAATTCAATAATTATTCCCAAACTATCGTGTTTGGTGAATAATTTATTTTCATTCTCATATTTGCACCAAAATATAATTTAGGTGATTTTTGTATATTTTTATAAATTTATTTGGTAGTTCTAAAGTTAAATTGCATGTAATTGCAAGTTTAGCCTATCTTAAGATTAACTGTATTTTTATAATTGTAAAATTAGTTCCGATACTGTTAAATTAATATTTATATATTATTTACCAACTCGGTAATTTTAATTTAATTTCATAATCATTTTTTTTTAAATAAAAGGAA
Source organism: Nicotiana glauca (assembly GCA_026770625.1). Classification (NCBI taxonomy): domain Eukaryota; kingdom Viridiplantae; phylum Streptophyta; class Magnoliopsida; order Solanales; family Solanaceae; genus Nicotiana; species Nicotiana glauca. The sequence continues at coordinate 177,293 of MU705920.1, forward strand.
AAAATGGCTATTTAAAATATAGCCCCGATTCGTTTCAATTGTATCCCCATTTACATTTCAATTTTTTTAGCCCGAAGTTGGCCCAACTTCAAGCTTAAAATTTGACCAGCCCAATACCATCTAACCCAACCCAATGACCCTTTCATCTTACCCGACCCAAGGCTCTTTTAATCAAGACCGTTGATCAATCTGATTAACGATCACGATCTCTTCTTTCCTTTTTAATTCGCCCAACCCAACCCTAAACCCCTCATTTCACTCTGGTAGCCGCCTGTGGATCCTCTCATTTCTCTTTCTCAACCTTTCCCCTAACCCTAGCAAATTGTCGTCATCCTCACACCAAAACTCATCGGAATCCATGGCTTGTCAGGCCATGGAAACCCTATATTCACCTTTTATTCTCCTACGTACCTGATGCTCAAAGGATCGAGGACATACTTTAGAGGTCTTCACTCAAACCTTCACCGATTTGAGGTTTCCGGCCATTTCCGGCCCTGCTCTGACATATCTTAGCCTTCTAAGCCTGGCTCCGACCTCATCGACTCAGATCTAATCTCGTGACTTCCAAGCCTTTCTCGTCCTTTAGGGTTCTCAGAAACCCTAGCCTATTCAAGGTTCTTTCATCGTTATTTGTCTAGATCTATGCGTTATCTATGCTTTTCTTGCCATCTAAGGTGTTTTCCCCAAAAGCTTCTTTTTAAAATCATTTTTCTTCAATTTTAGGGTTTCTGAAAGGATTTTTGAAAAAAATCTTTCTGATGTTTCTCTTTCTTTGCTTTATGTGTGTTTGTTCATATCCTGCTCATATGATTTCTTTATTACGCATGTACTGTCTTCTACCTTTTCTTTTCTACCATGCATGTTATTTCTGTTAAACTTTGCCATGTTTTCTATACTCTTTTACTATGTGTGTTTACTGTTAAGTTATTTGATTTTGTTTACTGGACTCTGTTCATATTTTTACATGCTTCATCTACTTGTGTTCACGTCTGTATTATCTCCTTCTTCTGAATTTGTTTAGGTTTCGAGTTTTCTCAAAATGTGTTCTTCATGATTCTTCTTCTTTTGTCATTTAACGTGCTATCATATCTGTCTTGTTGAGACTCTAAAGCAAATGGCTTGCTTTCTCACTTCCATGTTTTGAAAACATGGGTTCTGGTTGTTTCCTTTGATGATTTTAATTCCTTGTGTTCGCGTTAAGGCTCCACTTTGGGACCCTGGACTCTTAGACTCACTATGAGTCTGCAAATTGAACTTGTATCTGTTTGCTTATGATCCTCATTTTTTATGATTCTGAACTCCTCTCTCTTTTACACAGCTCGACAGTCTCTTGTTGATTCACATGTTTGTGTACTTTATATATGACACAAAAGATTTTTGCCAACTACTAATTGGTTCTGAATCCCTTTGATGGTGTTTACTTGATTGTTCTTGATTTTCCCTAAGTGAAACTTTCTTTACCCTTTTTCTCAACCTAATTCATTCGAGCAAGCATGTAATTTTGGTTTTACTAATTGATTCCCTTTCCTTTTTTTTTCAAACCATGTACTATTGGTTTGTTTCCTTAAATAGATTCTATATACCTACCCTTTATTATACTGCAGGGAAAATATTCTTTCAAAATCCCTTCCCTTAATTGTTTTCCCCATTTGAATTTGAATCCCTTAATTAAAGGGAGTCTTATATGGTTGATTGACAATCAAACTTTGATTATTTTCTTACCTTATTTCTCACAACTTTCACACTATAAATACTCTCCTCCCTTTTCTTTGAAAACACACGAACAGAGAACACAATCTGAGTTCACAATTCACTCTCACTTAAACTCTCTCTTTCTGATACTTGCACTGTTGTGGACTTTGTTTACTTTCTTCTGCACTCTTTTGCTTCTCTATTGGTATGTATCATTTAGTTTGCATGCCTCAACAACAATGTGTTTAATTCTTCCCATTTGTTTCAAGCATATTGTCGCATGTTTCCCCTTTCCTTTATAGTTCAGTATTTAAATTATGTATGCAATGTAAGGCCCCGTGAAATTCCGACTCAAAAACCCAGATCCCGTGGTGCCAAGTTAGGATCGTGTGTTAGAATCTAATAAATATGCTTCGCAGCGAGCTTGCGAGCAGTGGCGCGGACCTTTTTGGATTGAATGATGTATTATTAAAAAGTCAAGAATAAGTTTTAAGAAAAATGCAAGAATGCGGTCCAGAATGCGGTCGCATAATTGAAATACGGACCGCATACCTGCCGCAGAGTGAGGCAGAATATTGGATGAAATTGAAGTCAGAAATGCGGTCAAAATGCGAGCGCATAATTAAAATGCGGACCGCATAGCTACTACAAAGTGAGGCAGAATGTTGGATGAAATTGAAGTCGAAAATGCGGTCGAAATGCGGTCGCATAATCAAAAATGCGGACCGCATAAGTCGTCGCATATTTTCCCTTGAATTTGCGAAGGGCAGTTCTGCGGTGTACTTTGCGACCACAGAACATGAATGCGGACCGCATTATTACCGTAGACCGAGTCAGAATGTTTTGTTTTTGGGGGAGTGTTCTGCGGTCCATTATGCGGACCGCATGTTAATTCTGCGGTCGCAGATGCGACCGCATAGTTGACTCGAGGCTCCAATTTTCTAATTTTTAACTCGACTTCCCTATCGATATAACCGGTGTATTAGCTCATTTTGAGCATTCATCTGAGCAATTCTAGAGAGAGTAAGAGGTTCCTTAGAGAGGGAAAGTCTCTTATCAAATTATTCTATAAGATTGGGCTAAATCATTGAAGAAAACCAAGGAAAGGCTCCTGAATCTTCATCCCAAGAGGTAAGGCTCCATCACCTCAGCTCATATTTGTATACTTAGCCATATGGGGCCATTAGGGAAGTAATCCATGGGTGTGAGAATGAATATCTTGCATGCATGCCACCTTAGAGTATTGAAAAGTAGTAAAATTAAAAAAGAAAGCAATTGGGGGTATAACATGATAGAAATTCCCCTCAAAAAAGGGCCTAAGATACAATTCACCTTAAGTGTTTGATGATATTCTCGAGCCAAGCTAGAACTTCAGTTTCGTTTCTAATTCTCAATTTTTAATTCAAAATTTCTTGCTCAATAGATTTAAGCTCTAGGAGTTCCGGAATTTTTTTTAAAAGAATAAGGAAAGGCTTTCTTGAGGTATGTATGGCTAAAACCCCCTTCTATTAGAAATCGAGCTTCGTTGGTGCTTACGGATGTATGGTAAGAGTTGAATTGGCTAGTGTATTGATTGTTATCATGAAATTAAGTGATTTACATATATCTATACATATTCGTGAAGGATGTGCCTCAATGTGAACAACGTGCCAATCTTGATAACTAGATGATGATGAAAAGTATAATTATTTGTTGAAATACTTGGGCTATAAGACAACAATGAAACAGAGGATTATTCATGCTAGCTACGTGCTCACGTACCTGTGATTTCAACTTGAAATATCCTTGATATATGTGTCTATGATCACAACTTATAAACTAAAATTGAAAAGGGGCAATGATGTGATGTTTGTGGCCATAAGTGCCCAAAAATTGTTATCATATGTATGGAATAAGGATTTGAAGGTGTTGACATATGAGAATCGAGTAATGCCTCCAATGAGTTGACCTAGCCGATCGGGTCGTGATCGGACACCATGCCGCATGCATGGTGGAAATGTGCTGTTGTTGAATCCCGTATAAGGGAATGAAATATTGATTGAAAGTAATGCCTCCAATGAGGTGACCTAGCCGGTCGGGTCATGACCGGACTCCGCTCAAGATGGCAGCGGTGACGAGAACAGTGGTGAACATGTGACAGAATTGCCTTAATCGGTGTTGTGGAAATTGTATGAATAATTATATGAATTGTTTCTTTGGTTTGCCGTATTAATTGCTTGTATCTATTTGATAGTTCTTTCTAATAAAATGGTGTTTAGTTATACATACCAGTACAATTCAAATATACTGACGCCCCTTTTGCCGGGGGCGCTACATTCGTGTCATGATTATAGGTGGCCCCATAGCGGACAGTGCAGACCGAGTGTAGCAGAGCGGTCATCTACTCGAAGTCACAGTGAGCCCCTTATTCTTCCATGGGGCTGCATGTTGTATCTTTTGTTATTACAGCTTTTCATTTTGAGGTATAGTCGGGGCCTTGTTGCCGGCATAGTCATGCTTATGTGTTGTATCTTTAGAGGCTCCAAAGACACTAGTGTGGGTTGTGTACGGGTTTTGGGGAGTTCCCTATGTGTATAAGTTGTAATCCTAACTTGTGATCTCCTTAAGCCGCGACTCTAATAGAATCCATGAAGCTAACTTATGAACGACAAATTTGTATGATATGAAATGAACTAGTAATGTGATATACCCCGCGTATTATCGTTCAAATTAACCAAAGGTATGAGTTCCGCATTCATAATGAGTTGGGGTAGGAAGCATTCGATAAGGCTTGCTCAGTCGGGTTCACTTGATTGAGCGCCGGTCGCGCCTCCCGAGGTTGGGGCGTGACATGCAATCAGTTGTTTGTCATGAATTTGATACTTTATGAATCCCCTTACCCTTTACCCTTTGTATGTGAGTTATGGTTCAGGACATAACAACACTCCAATTTGCTGTCTATGATCCTGAACTGGATTCTTTGAATCCCAAACTCAATCAATGCCCATTCCCTTTTCCCCTTTTATGTGTCTAAGCCCTAGACTGGGGTCTGATAGTGTCCTAATCACTATCTAGACTTTGGTCTGACCTTCAAAAGGTCTGCTCCTAACTTGCTCAGCCAAACAAGTGGTCAGGGGTGTGCCAGCCTACTTTGTGGCTAGGTATAATCACCACCTGTCATGACTCCCCAATTCCCCATTCACTTTGCACTTACTCTTATCTATAAGTTCTGCCCCTCTCTTCTAAGCCCTGCTTTGGGACCCCTGAGCTCCCTCTGAACTTGGATGCATGAGAGTTGGCTCTTCCACACTCTACTATTCTAATTCTGATAGTATCTTGGGTGTAAGCATTGCCTGGTATCCCTGAGATTCCTTGGAACTTTAAAACACCTTGGATAAAGAGAAGGCTTTGGAAATATGGATCGCGGAAGTGGCTCAATCGCATGTTATTAGACATTAAGGTTGAATTAGGCTGCTCGGATCTAGCTATCAGCTTTTGATGTATCTTTTAATTTCCAGTTTGATTCATTGGGTTGTAATTATTTTGTATGAAACTCGGGGAGTATATTAAAAGAGTGTGGGAGGGGTCTTTACTTTTATTGCATCCAAGGGGTAGAAATCATGAGTTAGGATTTTTATTTTTTATCAAACTAGAAATCCTGTGTATAGGGTCTTTAATACCGATTCAGTCATATAGAGACCATGCCTATAGGATTTAACGCTTAACTTTACCGCAAAATCACCTATAAAGCATGTCTATAGGATTTAACATTCATGTTATGTAACGACACATATAGAGATTATGTCTATAGGCTCTTGTATTTCTGCATATACAATGTCATTAGGCAAACCGTTTATAGACTTAATAACAAAGTTGCATATAGACATTATGTGTATAAGACTACTATTAATGTCATGAAAAGGTGTTAAAATCAGTAAACGTATAGAAAGCATGACTATAGGAAACCTCGTCTTTAATAGCATCATTCGTTCTTAAGCAGTATCGATTGCTGGAACTCGTGTCTTTACTAAAACTAGAAATTTTCTACTTTTGAAACCTGCTAAAATTGGTAAACCTTTTTCCTAATCTTCACTCCCCCGAAACTCGTAAACAATTTAATCAGTCTACATCTTTTCTGAAACAACTGGTAACTCTTTTCTAAAATCGGTTTGCATCTTTTCTCTTTGTTTAAACTGATAACTCTTTTTCTAAAATCAATTTGCATCTTTTCTGAAACTACTGGTAACTCTTTACATCTTTTTCCTGAAATTAATATATCCTATGCCTAGGTTTTTATTTCAACTCATAAACAAAAGGTTGGCTAATTAATGAATTAGGTTAGTCCCTGGCAACTATATCCGAGTTGCCTAATGCAGACTTTCTGTTTAAATATATGTGTTGAACCAGTCTGCTCGTTGCTTAATTTAAATATAAGTCCAAATCAGTATTTGTCAAGGCATGCTAAACTAAATGATTGTTTGACTTCTGGGGTTAATTTGAGCCTTGTATGCTTGTTTGTTCTCCCCTTTTACTTGATACTTGTTTTGAATGTCGAGCTAGAATTTTATCCTTTAAACTCTACAAAGGCCCCCATTCCTTTCTTCCCTTTTAGGATTAGAAGTCCTAATACCCCAGGACTAATAGGATTGGGACGGGTAGTAGCATGCGATAAGTAAATGATATCGTTCCGCGCTTTAATACCTTAACGGGGTGGGAAGGGTAGACATGGAGATGATGATTACACAATAACACTCTGCGTACAACTGAGTACCAGTATTGTGCGAATGATCCATGTAATGTATAAACCTATGACACCTTTCTCCTTCTTTATTAGTTTAATAAATTTTTCTGAATCTTTAAAGCTATTGCATTTTCAATTTCTGCTTCTCGCATGATCTTTCGGATTATTTGCACTAAGTACTTGACCTTGTCCTCTACTTGCACGTTTTTACAAAAATTGCTCCTTTATAATTCAGCACTTCTTTTAACCTTTTGTGCTTCTTGTACTTGTTTATTTACATTTACATCTAAAGTCACAACTGTAGCATGGCCGGGAACCACAATAGTGGATCTTGAGGGGTGCCTAACACCTTCCCCTTGAGATAATTTCAAGACCTTACCCAAAACTCTGGTCTGCATCTTTAATTCTTCTAAAAGCGTTCTAATGCACTATAATCATTAGGTGGCGACTCTCCAAACTCTCAAAAAACCCAATTCCCAAAGTCGGAAAAGAGTTGTCTTCCCAAATGTCATGAACCCGATTTCATGAGGGAAAAGGGGGCGTCGACAGCATAGCATCTCTGCTGGGGACTTCTTTAGGATTTTACCATTGCATGTTATACGTGACTTTATTGCTTTTGTTTAATGTCTTTATTTGAAACTAACTTGTTTCTTTTGTTTCTTTTTCTTTAATTACTTTCATTTATTTCTTTTCCATCAATACTGTTGTAATTTCTAAAGCAATCATTGTAAACTTTATTGTATGAACGTGAAAATACATTTCAATTTGATTCATTCTTGTAAACTGCATCTTCAACATCATATTCCACTCGTGCCAAACAAATAGTTTAGTAACGCTTATAATGAGTAGTTGCGCACTTCCAATACTACCACCCCCTAAATTTGGCAAAGGGATATTTGCGGTAAAACTAGTCGATCAAAGGTGTAGTCGGCGGTTCCGTGCCTTCCCCTCTTGAGTTGTCCGCTCAAGGGTACCAGTCTAGCACTTCAAGATAGAAACCTTACTCCATTAAACTATACATGCATCATGGTCAAACCTAGCCGATTCAGTTATGTTATCTACATAATGACTCATTAAGATAGCCTTGTCCAAAGTCCACCGGGTTTCCTTGAAACCCAAATGGACACCTCCACGTTCTGTGCATTTATTTGGAGAACTTAAGTGTTTTTCTATGCTAATTATTGATTTAAATAGTTGAGTCTGGTGGGGGTAAGGGCCTAACACTCTGTTTTGCAGAAAATAAGGCATGAGATTCCTAGATTTGGCATGGTAACCAACATTCATCCAAGGCTACTGAATTGGTGGAACGACCTCTATTCTAGTGATCAAACACTCGTCCGCAAGTACCTATGGAATCTGCCTTCTCTCCTAGAGATTCAACCTAACAAAAGAATCATAGAGGTTGCAATATTGTTCTGGGATAGTGACAAATCTGTGTTCCGCTTTGGTGATCTAGAGATGACTCTTTTACTTGAAAAAATAGGGGGTCTAGCTGGAATTCATTGGGAGACTCCCGGTTTGCTTATACCAGAAAATCGCAAAGGAAGGGGTTTACTTAAATTGATGGGGTTGAAGAAAAACCCAGACTTAACCTGTTTGAAAGACTCCTACATCTCGTTTGACTATCTATACAAAAGGTACGGCTATAACAAGTCATACCGCACCTATTTAGACGAATTTGCTATCACCTCATTGGGGCATGTCCATAGAAAGGTCTTTGTTTTCATGTTTTGCTTTTTAGGGATAATCGTGTTCCCTATGAAGAAGGCTAGGATCCATACCAGACTAGCCATGGTAACCAAAACTTTGATGGAAGGGATTGGTTGGCAAACTTTCAGCATAGTGCCCATGATCGTCACCGAGATATACCACGCCTTGAACAAGTGTCAACAACAAGGCAGTCATTTTGAGGGTTGCAACTTATTGCTTCAGCTTTGGCTCATGGAATAACTCCAGAAAGAAAGAATACCGATAAGAGATCCTACGTAGAGATTAGGATGATCATATCGCCTTCCACCAGCCGAGGCGTATAAATTATATGCCAAAGATGTTCACTCAGCCAGAGGACGCCAGAGGTTGGGTAGAATTGTTCTAAAATCTGAAAGAAGACCAGGTGCAATGGATGTTTGAGTTGTTCCCTACAGATGAACTCATTGTCCGATCCTGAGATACACCATTTCTCATACTGATTGGTTTGAGAGGGACTTATCCTTACGTTCCTCTCTGAGCCATGAGGCAAGCTGGAAAAAGATAAATCATACCAAGGGTTGATAAAACAAGTCACCTCACGGCTGATTTCCAGGATGATGATAGCCCTCATAGGTGCCAAGCTCAACATTTGTGGCATTGCAAAATTGTTTTGGGGAAGGAATCCATCGAGCCAGACAGGTACCACACCGGTTGCATGCTGCATTAGTTGGGATGGTTAGAAGACGATGGCATAGGCCAGCCGAGATTTGTTCGAGGTCATAGAATTATTGGTGAGCATGCTGAAGCACAGGTTAAGTATAATCAACTACGCAAGAGAATTCGAGAGTGTGAAAGTGAGCATCAGGAAATACAAGAAGCCTATCAGAAATTGATCGAGGAGTGGAAAGAAATGGCTGTCAGCGCCAACAACCGACTAGGATATTTGGAGCGGGGTCTAGTAGAGCTAGAAGGAAAGTTCATCAAGAGGATCGAAGATTGCAAAAACGCCGAAGGAAATACGGGCAGACATCTGGCCTGAGCCTACTTACTGCTAGGGCTATGCGAGTTGGTGGAGCTATTCGAGGGAGACAAGACTGCAAAATTTGGGAAGGTTCTTTTGGGACCAAGTAGTTAGGAGTCCTTTATTTTCCTTTAATGATGCAATAAAGCCAATGGCACTAAAATTAGTCGTTTTGGATTCGTCTTATTTTTATCAATAAAATGAGCCATTTTTTAGCATTATAAGTTCTCCAAAACTATTTGTCGCTAGGCCTACCTCGGGCACAACGAGGCACTAAAATTAGGGCGCGATTTATATTCTCACCCAATGTGTTTAAATAATGCAATACTTTTTCCTCAGAACCCGCACTAACTTGTTACCTTTTTGTTTTTCTTCTTTAATTTTTATTCCCCTTCCTAGAGGTTAGTTCGTGCATTCTGGCACCATCAGCACACTCCACAAGATCCAAGGGCCCTCCACCACCTCCTCCCCTGAGTCCTATCCGAAACAATAACAAAGACAAAATTGGAGATACAAGCGCTAGAAAGGAGATTGAGATTCTTCAGGGTACCCCGGTTGCTAAGGAAACTACTGCACAACTGGAACAAAAGCTGTTGAAATTCCGAGATGAACTGGATGAGGTTCGGAATTTGGCAAATCTATCATTTTCCCTCACCGCTCCTAATGACAACACCCAAAATCCCGCACCTCCACAAAACACCCCGCAACCACAGATACAACCCACTCATACCTGCAACATATGCCACACTCCAAGTAGCACCCCACTACTCATTCCCGAGCCACTGAACACCACAAATGACCATCTTCACAACACTCCTATTTACGTGGATATTGTACCCCACTAAGCCCAACCCATCTTAAATACACCCCAGTCCGATGACAAGGACTCCCTCATCAGGAACATAGCGGCAGAGCTCAAGAAAATAACCAGTTGAGTTCAGGGCGTGGAAGGTAACAAAGGCATTGAAGGATTGAATTACGTGCATTCAACCAGATGTTAAACTTCTGGAGGGGTACAAACCTCCCAAGTTTGAAATATTTGATGGATCAGAAGATACCAGAGTCTACCTAAGGACCTATTGCGATAAGCTAGTGGGGGTGAGAAGAGATGAGAAGATCCGTATGAAGCTCTTCTTGAGGAGCTTAAAGGGAAATGCACTATCCTGGTACATCAGTCAAGACCCTAAGAAGTGGACGAGATGGGTAGGTATGGCATCGGACATCATGGATAGATTCCAATTTAATACAAAGAACGCACCAGATGTATTCTACATATAGAATTTAAAGAAGAAACCCACCGAAACATTCCGCGAGTATGCCACTTGTTGGAGATCAGAAGCTGCAAAGGTCAGGCTGAACCTAGAAGAAGAGCAAATGAATAGATTCTTTGTCCGGGCTTAGGATTCCCAATATTATGAGAGGTTGATGTTGATCGATGGTCAAAAGTTCTCTGATATCATCAAACTCGAAGAGAGAATCGAAGAGGGCATTAAGAATGGTATGGTTACAAATCTTGAAGCATTTCAAGCCATCAATAAGGCTTTACAAACTGGTGGCACGTCCAAGAATAAAGATATGAGTGTCGTGATGGTCACATAGGGAGCCAAATCACCACCAAAGTACCACATTTACAAATCACCTCTGCTTACATATCAGCCTATCCCAAATTACCAAGCACCCGCACCCTCTTATCCACCTCCTAATTACCAGTCCTCTCCACCTCTCACATATCAACCCACCTCACCAGGTACTCTCAACTAGCACCTATTTACCAAGCTTATAATGCTCAACCTTATCACTATCAATCACCACCCACCCATCAAAATTTTTCGAGACCCAGACCAAATTTTGACCGTAAACCCCAAACAATACACAGCCATCACTGAACCAATCGGCCAGCTATATGAAAGACTCAAAGTTGCTGGTTATGTCACTCCTATCCCAGCCAAAGGTCGAGAAAATCCCTCCTAGTGGGTCAACCCCAACAGGACCTGTGCATATTATTCTGGCATGAAAGGACACACCCTTGAGGAATTCCGTTCATTAAAAGATAAGATTCAGACCCTAATCGACAATAAGGTCATTGTAGCAAAGGAGCTCACTCCTAATGTTCATAACAACCCCCTGCCTGACCACAAAGGTGGAGACATTCATATGATCGAGATCGAGGATGATTGGGACCACAAAGGGTCGATAGGTTTGATTGTCGAAGGGGATGAACCAAAGAAACCAGCGGTTACCCTTAACCCAATTGTTGTGCAGAACCAGCCCTCCAAGGAAGACGAAGTTAATATGTCTATACCTCTTGAATTTGAAGAGCCTTCTTCTGCAAAGGCGCTCGGACCAATCGAGGTTGAATTTGGAGTTCCAAAGGCACCTATACCCTTTGAAGTTGTGTTACCACCAAGGGTGCCTATTCCATTGGCTATGACAGACATGACACCATTCCACTGAAATGCCATACCATGGGATTACACTGTCAAAACTGGGAGGAAAGGAAAGACCAGGACAAGAGAAGCAATTTTTGCGCAAGGAATGACTAGAACAGGGAGGGTCTACACCCAGAGCACCTACGGAATCCGGTTAGCAAGCCCCGGGATGTCCCATTGAGATAGGACCTGACGATCTTCAGAGGAAAATACAGGCTAAGGAGTACTCAGTCGCTAAACAGCTGAACAAAACACCAACACAGATATCTATCCTGGCCCTTCTGCAGAGTTTAGACACTCACAAGAATGTCTTAATGAAGATACTAAGTGAATCCTATGTGCCCAGCAATATAACCGGTGGTGAAATAGCGAATATGGTGGGGCAAGTGTTGGAGAGCCATAAAATAACCTTCCACAAAGACGAGTTGCCGCCAGAAGGTTTGAGCCACAACAAAGCACTACACATCACCGTGCAATGTGAAGATTATTTCATCACTAGAGTCCTAATTGATAGAGGATCAAGCCTCAACATCTGTTCGCTGATAACTCTCAGAACCTTGGGAAAAAGTCTGCATGAGATCAAAGATGGGGCTATCAATGTCATAGCCTTCGATGGATCCTAGAGATCTACTATTGGAGAAATCAGCCTACACTTACAAATGGGGCCAACATGGTTCGACGTCGATTTCCAAGTGATTGACGTCCCAGCATCCTATAACTTGCTGTTAGGATGCCCCTGGATCCACGCTGCTAGAGCCGTAGCATCGACCTTGCATTAGGCGGTAAAGTTTGAATGGAATCACCAAGAAGTGATCATTCATGGCGATGGTAGTAACCCCATATATAGTTGCCAGGCTATCCCAATGATTGGGGGCAGAAGGAGAATAGGCGGAGAGACATACCACCACATCGAAAGGGTCAACGTTGTAGATAAGGATAAGTGGTGGGACAACAAGATCGAAAGTATCCTGAATTGATGCAGGTACGAGCCTGGAAAGGGACTCGGTAAAAATCTTCAAGGGATCACTAAGCCCATCAAACTGAAGAAGCATGGCACTACCTTTGGCTTAGGGTATGATTATACTTGGAAGAAATTCTAGAACTGGTCGCCACCATGGCGCGACCCCTACTATCCGTTGGAGTTTCCGATACCTAGCTTGGAGAAGACCTTCCAGCCAGCAGATACTATATATGGGTCAGAAGAAGATGAAACATTGGCAGCCATGAAGAATTTGTTCCTGGAGGATGATGACATGGACTGCTGTGTGGAAGGCCCTTCCATACAGGCCATAAGCAGGGAAGACCACCTCAGCAACTGGTCAACTAGAAACGTAAGAGCCCGGAGAGCTTTGGGGTAGCAAGGCTAAACAAAAGCAGCATGCATCGCATTTTTAGTTTACTTTACTAGTTGATCTTCTTTCTGCATTGGCTTTAATTTTGAAAAGAGCTCCGTTGTTTCAAATAATTCTGAATTTAATCAAAGCATTTCAGTTTATCATATATATCTCACTTATTATTTTCTCTATCATTTACTCTATTTTATACAGCATTACTATTACTTATCTTGACGATAAACCAATGACTGTGACTTGCAATGAAACAACGCAACAAAAGGACATAGACTCAGAAGCAGATGAAATACCTGAAGAGGTCGTCAGAGAGGTTGAGAATTTTGAGAATATACCTAAGTCCAACCTAGAAGAAACTGAGATCATTAATTTGGGAGATACAGAGAATATCAATGAAACTCGCATCAGTGTTCACTTGTCGCCATCAAAAAAGGAAGAATATACAGAATTTTTAAAAGAATATGAGGACATATTCTGCTAGTCGTATGATGATATGGCTGGTCTCAGTACGGCCATTATAGCTCATAAACTGCCAACAGATCCAGCCTGTCCACCGGCAAAGCAGAAGCTCAGGAAATTCAAGCACGACATGAGCTTGAAAATCAAAGAAAAGGTTACTAAGCAAGTCAAAGCTAAGGTTCTCAAGGTGGTAGAGTATCCGACATGATTAGCCAACATCGTTCCGGTACCAAAGAAGGACGGGAAGGTTAGAATCTGTGTCGACTACCGGGATCTCAACCGGGCTAGTCCCAAAGATGACTTCCCCTTGCCAAACATACACATTCTTATCGACAACTGCGCCAAGCATGAGTTGTAGTCTTTTATTGATTGTTTCACTGGGTATCATCAGATATGGATGGATGAGGAAGATGCGAAGAAAACGACTTTCATCACGCCGTGGGGAATGTATTGTTACAAAATGATGCCATTTGCGTTAAAGAATGCTGGCGCCACCTATATGAGAGCCATGACTACTATATTTCATGACATGATACACTAGGAAATCAAGGTATATGTGGACGAATTCATTATCAAATCCAAGAAAGCCACTGATCATATAGAAGATTTGAGAAAGTTCTTCAACAGGTTGAGAAGGTATATTATGAAACTGAATCCTGCCAAATGTGCATTCGGGATTCCTGCTGGAAAACTACTAGGTTTGATCGTGAGCTGTCGAGGGATAGAATTAGACCCGTCAAAGGTCATATCCATTCAAGAATTGCCACCGCCAAAGAACAAAAAGGACATGATGAGTTTCTTTGGAAGACTCAACTATATCAGCTAGTTCGTAGCCCAAGCCATAGTTATTTGTGGACCTATCTTTAAAATGCTAAAGAAAAGACGCTGCTACTAGATGGACCGACGATTGTCAGAAAGCCTTTGACAGAATCAAGGAATACCTGTCAATGCCGCCAGTCTTAGTTCCTCCCGAGCCAGGAAGACCTCTATTGCTTTACCTTGCGGTATTGGATGGAGCATTCGGTTGTGTTCTGGGACAACATGATGAAATGGGGAGAAAGGAGCAAGCCATCCATTATCTCAGCAAGAAGTTCACCTCATACGAGGCTCGATATTCTCTATTAGAGCGCACCTATTGTGCTCTGACTTGGGTAGCTCAGAAATTGAGGCATTATTTCTGTTCCCACACTACTTATCTCATATACAAGATGGATCCACTGAAGTATATTTTCCAAAAGCCTATGATCACTGGCAACTCACCAAGTGGCGAATCTTGTTGAGTGAGTTTGACATTGTTTACGTGACACAGAAAGCAGTCAAGGGTCAAGCCATAGCATATCACCTTGTCGAGAATACCTTTAAATGAGATACGAACCACTGAAAACGTATTTTCCTGACGAAGAAGTATCCTTTGTAGGAAAAGTGTCGACGCCCCCATTTTTCCTCGCGGGAAGAGTGAAATCGGGTTTACGACATTATGGGTGGAATGACTCCTTTATCCCCTTTTGGGGGAATTTGGGCTATGGAGTTTGAAGAGTTGCCACCTAATGATTATAGTGCATTAGGACACTTTTAGAGAAAAGAAAAAGCATTTAAAAGAAAACTAGAGTTTGGGTAAGGGCTTGAGATTATCTCGAGGGTAAGGTGTTAGGCACCCCTCAAGATCCACTAGTGTGGTTCCCGGCCTTACTTAGTTGTGACTTTAAGAAGAGTAGGAGTAGACGAGCAAAGTTTGAACATAATAAATACAAGCAAGTTGACAATTTTGAAAGAAGAATAGCACAAGTAAAAGAGAGTTTTAGTTTGAAGAAAACATTTAAATAAAGGAAAAGTAAAGAAAAAGGGTCCTAGGTTTAACTATAATATGGATCATTTGGTGCAATACGCGGCAATCATTCTCACACGAGATATTAGTGCACCGTCATCATCTCCATATTCTACCCTTCCCACCCCGTTAAGGTATTTAAGCGCGATTAGTCTCATTTACTTATTGCATGCTAATACCCGTCCCAACCTATCAGTCCCGGGGTATTTGGACTTCTAATCCTAAAGGGGAGAAGGGGATGGAGGCATATATGGAGTTTAAAAGGACAAAATACTAAGGCGTCAATCAAAACAAATAGCAAATAAGTGGGGTACAAATCAAACACTCAAAGGCTCATACAAACCATGTAATTCACAATAGCAATTAGTTTAGCATGACTCGCAAGTACTGATTTGGTCTTTAAAAATTAACAGTGGACATATTAGTTTAACACATAGAGTTGGACAGCAAGTTCGCATTAGGCAACCCGGATCCAGTTGTCAGAACTTAATGTATTTTAAAACAAGTGATTCAGAAAACACTAATTTTAGACAATAGCCTGTACAGAAGAGTTTTGAAATAGAAAAGTTGAAGATTGCAGAAGTTCAGAGATGGCTTGCAAATTAGCCGAATTGTTTAAGTAAAAGTATAGTAAAGTTGTAAAGAGGCGTTTTTCATAAAGCATTGAAGTAAAAATATAGGCAGAAAACTAAGGGGTTGGTTTCAGAATAAATATGTAAGTTTGGAATTTAAAGGACACCACAGATCTATAGAAATGTTGAAAGAGACGGACTTGGACAGGTTCCAAGAGCAAACAGGTTTGGACAAATTTTTTCCTGAAAGCGTTGGAGGCTAACTGACAAATTATCACTCATATTAGGCGATTTTGAACTCCTATAGGCATGATATCTATATCTTGATTTTTTTAAGACTCATTACTGTCACTAAACTGATGAGGGGATGAATATTCGATTGCCCTACAGTTTGCCTAGCGTTTTATGTGTCTCCTATAGGCATGATCTCCATCGTGCTTATAATGCAAAGTCATATAGGCATGATTTCTAAATTGTACGCAATATTGAAGTCCTATAGGCATGGTTTCTGAATGGTATGCAATATTAAAGTCCTATAGGTATGGTTTCTGAATGGTATGCAATGTTAAAGTCCTATAGGCATGGTTTCTAAATGATTTGCAATATTAAAGTCCTATAGGCATGATGTCTAGATGATTTGCAATATAAAAGTCCTATAGGCATGATGTCTAGATAAATTGCAATATTAAAGTCCTATAGGCATGATGTCTAGATTATTTGAAATATTAAAGTCCTATAGGCATGATTTCTACCCATTGACTTATGCAAGTAATATAAACCCCTCCCACACCCTTTCACTAATATTCCCCTAATTCTTTTACAAGATCGTTACAGAACCAAAAGAAAGTAAACAAAATACATTACAGCCTACAGCTAGATCCGAGCAGCCTAATTCAATCTTAATACCCAATAACATGTGTTTCACCAGATCCGGATTCCAGATTCCAAGGCCTTCTCTTAGAGTGTTTCAAGGTTCCAAGGGCTTTCAGGAAGACTAGGCAATGCTTACACCCTAAAGATTTAATGTGGTAACAGAGTAGTGCAATGTGTGGAATAACCAGCCCTTAGGCATCCAAGTTCAGAGGGAACTCTAGGGTCCCTAAGCATGGCTTACCATAGGGGAGCAGAACTTAAAGAACTAAGAATGAGTGTAGAGTGAGGGGATTAGAGGAAACCAAAGCAAAGGATGGTCATACCCAGCCATGGGTAAGACTGGCACACCCCTAACCCTTTACTTGATTCAAGGAAATAAAAGAGCAGACTTTGAGAAGTCAGATAGGGGTCTGGGTGGTGATTAGGGCACCACCAAACCCTAGTCAAGGCTCAACACATAAAGGGGGTTAAGGGAATGGGACTGATTTGAGTAAAGGTTCTAGAGAACCTGGTCCCAGGTCAAGGATAGCAATAGGGTGCTAACCTCAGGCTTGAACCAATACTCATACATAAAAGGGGGTTAAAGGGAATGGAATCACATGAAAGCATTCACATAACAAGAGCATAATAGCACTTTAAAAATGCAGAAGAATGAAGAAAGGCTTAACAGAATAATGAATAGTCACACAATGCAAGAAAACATGTAGTGAGAGGTTATGTAAAAGGGAGAAGTAAACACATAGTTTTGGGGAACAGTATTTAAATTATAGAGACCTACCAGTTGAAAGTTCAAATAGCAGAATAAACAGAGAAGTAAAACAGCCAGAAACCCTTCAGGAAACACTTGAGGAAAGCAAAAGAGATTCCAAAGTCTAGCCTTGGCTTTCAGCCGGCTAGTCAGAACAATAGCACAAGTAATAGTAAAGAAGAGAGGGCTTTGAGTGTGTGTGTTTTTGAACTCAGTTGTTCGTTAGTTTAAAGAAAAGGAGTAGGGTATTTATAGTTTGAAAACAGGTTGTAAGAGGCAAAATATAATTCAATACCAATCAGAATCAATTAGAAGAAGGGAACTCCGTTAATTAAGGAATTCGAATTTGAATAGGAGAGGGCAGAGTTGTATTTAAGGAAAGAAAATCAATAACACATGGTGCAATAAAGGGTAAATACATAGGAGAAGCTTTTAAAAATACACGGTTAGATAAATAAGGTAAGGGTAAAATCAATCAATCACATAGTAAATCAGGAATCAAAGATTCGAACTTAATAATGAATTAAGTCAGAAAACAGGTCCAAATCAAACAAGGAAAGAATCAAATAAATTCATATAGAAATCAATCCCAAAAATTAGGGTTGTTTAGAGAGGTAAAGGACTGATTATAAAGAGTGCGTAAATTTAAAAATGCGAGGCTAGAATTAAATGAACAGTGTAGTCATGTGATCAAATAGAAGAACATATACATGCGAGGAAAATCAAGAGGTCTTGCAAAGCTTAGCAAGAATCAGAAACATGAGACGAATTTAGGGTTTTGAAATCAGACAAGAAGCAGCACAAGAATGAAACAATCATGCACAAATGGTTGAAAAACCCCCCAAAATTTAAGGTTTTTCCCCACAGCTTACATGAAAAGACGAAGCATAGAAGATCAGTCAAAATAAACTCAGGAAAACCCAAAGAACACAGACAGTTCATGGAAGCAAACACAGTAAGAGAAATCCTTAGAAACCCTAAGAAAATACAGTAAAGAAAATACACAGAAAACCATAGTGAAAGCACTTAGCAAAGTAAAAATATAAGATATTGCAGTAGAATGGAAACCCTAATTTATAAGAAGATGAACAGTTTTGAAAACAAAAAATCGAAAAGATGTGGAAAATACTTTGAAATCTTAGAAAATAGAATGGATCCGAAGCAAATCTTAGAGAGAAACAAAGAAAACCTCGAGGGCTTAGGGTTTCAGAGAAACCCCTAGAAAATGAGAAAGGCCTGGAATGGGCTGGTCCTGAGTCGGAGATGGACTCACAGGGCTACGACTCGCCGGAGATGAGCCGGAAAGGGTAATCAAACTTGAATCGGAAAGATTATGAGCTGGGGTCTTCAAAGTTGGACTTTGAAACCTCAAGCAAAAGGAGAATAGAGGTATGTGGGATAGGTACAGGCTGCTCAGGGTCTGAGAAGCCATAGTTTTCGGTGAAATAAGGTCGGAGACTGGTGAAGGGGGATACGGTTTCGGAGGGTAGTTGAGAGAATTTCGAGAGACGAGGGGGATACAAGGGTGGCTATCTGATTAGAATGATTAGGGTTAGGGGTGGGCTGGTGAATTAAAAAGGAAAGGGAGGATCATGGCCGTTGATCAAAGTGATCAACGGCCTAGATTAAAAGGCCGACCGGGAGGGTTTATTTGATTGGGTCTGGGTCGGGTAATTGATGGGAATGGGTCATTTAATTAGGGGGTAAATTGGGCTGGGATTTGGGTTTAATTTGGGCTACAATTGAAAGTAAAGAGGCTACAATCTAAATAGCCAATTTTCCCAATTTTTAATTTATAAAAATAGTAAATGATGTTCGAAAATCAAATTAAAAATACCGATTTAATAAAAAAATATGTAATGATTAATTTAAAAAATATTGGGAATGATTTTGTGATTGAAAATGCCCTTAAATCGAGAAATAGGCTAAAATTGCAATTAAAATTGCAATTTCATGCAATTTTTGTTTAAAAATACCAAATGGACTTGTAAAATTATATAAAAATCATGTAAATTATATTTTTTTTGTAAATGTGAGAATAAATTATTCACCAAAATGACATGTTTTGGGAATAATTATTGGATTTTATAGTGCAAAATAGGCCATAAATTGGTTTGAAAAATCTTTAAAAAAAATTTGGAAAAAATACCAAAACCTTTGGGGATGCTTGCATATGCATAAATGTGCTATTTTGAAAGTATTTTGAGTATAAAAATACATAGAAAAAATTGGGTATCAACAGCTGCCCCTCTTTACCCGAGGAGGATGAAAGAGTTGTCGGGTAAAGATAAGATGGCCAATTTTGACCGAAGACGACGATTTTGGATGGATTTTGACCGTGCTCTGGCTTCTGAGCTGCCTGCATATCCCTGGTTTTACAGGAATTAGGCCATATGTAGTTCAGGAACCATTGACGGAATATGCCGATGGAGATTCGAAAAGACGGACGCGATGGCTAGACCTGAGAGGGTGCTTGGAATCGGACAAGCTGCGGAGAACTGGAGCGGGATCGCTCCTGCTGAGACGGCCGTGAGCCAGCCAGAGTACCTGCAAATGGGTGATGTGTGTATATATATTGCGTAATTTAAACGTGATGCAAGTTCCCGTTGGACCATGAATGTTTGTCTTCGGACGGTTAGGATGACGTCCTCAAACTATGATGTCCTGGGCCATGAAGAGCATAAAAGTAAGGGTTCGCAGGCCATGAAATGATGTTCTCGGGCCATGCAGATGGTGAATTGAAACTATGACACCTTTGAACGAGCTGGCGATCTTTCTGCCCATAAGAAGGTGGCAATCTTTTCAGCCAAATGAATACAAAGGGTGGCGATCTTTTAGCCAGAGCGAGAATTTAAAAGCAGGTGGCGATATTTTAGCTAGTCGAAAAATAAAACGGTGATATTTCAGTCATGCACGGCGGAGACAATGCTTAGTCTTGGAAGGCAGATAGGAGCCTCATGCAATATAGAGGTAGAGCTTAACCTCGGAAGGCAGAGAGTAGCCTTATACAAAGTGCGGATGGAGACAGAGCTTAGTCTCGAAAGGCAGATAATAGCCTTATGCAATATAGGGGTAGAGCTTGACCTCAGAAGGCAGAGAGTAGCCTGACGCAAAATGCAGATGGAGACAGAGCTTAGTCTCGAAAGGCAGATAGGTAGCCTCATGCAATATGGAGGAAGAGCATAACCTCGGAAGGCATAGAGTAGCCTTATGCAAAGTGCGGATGGAGACAGAGATTAGTCTCGAAAGGCATATAGTAGCCTTACACAATATGGAGGTAGAGCTTAACCTAGGAAGGCAGAGAAAAGCCTTATGCAAAAATGCAGAAGGAAACAGAGCTTAGTCTCGAAAGGCAGATATAACCTCGGAATAAAGAGAATAGCCTTATGCAAAAATGCAAATGGAGACAGAGCTTAGTCTCGAAAGGCAGATAGGTAGCCTCATGCAATATGGAGGTAGAGCTTAACCTCGGAAGGCAGAGAGTAGCCTTATGCAAAGTGCGGATGGAGACAAAGCTTAGTCTCGAAAGGTAGATAGTAGCCTTATGCAAAGTGCGGATAGAGATAGAGCTTAGTCTCAAAAGGCAGATAATAGCCTTATGCAAAGTGCGGATGGAGACAGAGCTTAGTCCCGAAAGGCAGATAGTAGCCTTATGCAAAGTGCAGATGGATACAGAGCTTAGTCTCAAAAGGCAGATAGTAGCCTTATGCAATATGCAGGTTGAGCTTAACCTCGGAAGGCAGAGAATAGCCTTATGCAAAACTGCAGATGGATACAGAGCCTAGTCTCGAAAGGCAGATAGTAGCCTTATGCAATGTGGAGGTAGAGCTTAACCTCGGAAGGCAGAGAATAGCCTTATGCAAAAATGCAGATGGAGACAGAGCTTAGTCTCGAAAGGCAGATAGTAGCCTTATGCAGTGCAGGAATGTAAAAGAAAGAATGGTAGTGAGTTTTCTTAGCTGGTAGACGGACTGCGATATTAGGACTGCTGCGGAGTGTTGAGTGCAGATAGTGACCCTCTGGAGGGTTTTGATTCGGAAGAGCAAATATACTTTGATTCGTGGCCTAAATTCCTACATTTATAGAAAAATTGTGAGTTTTGTAGGGGAAGGTTAGTTCGTATCCTCTAGCTCTTGGCGTCATGTATCATGGGGTAGCGTTGCTAAACGATGGTGATGCAAATGATGCTTATGCATGACTTAGTAAATATAATGCGAGTACATATGTGTGTGTATATATATATATATATATATATATTATATAATGATTTTATTTTGGATGAACCAACGACTACAACGTGGTTCAAGACGCGACGACCTTGCTTGCTCCGGAATTTTGAGGGTCCTCCTCAAAATTCTGCCCCAATTTACTGGGTTAGCGCTGCTGACGGCTATGCTGGACAACTGAACGCGGAACAATCCCAGAATTTTGAGGGCCCTCCTCAAAATTCTGCCCCAGTTTACTGTGTTGGTACTGATGAAAAGACTGAAAAACTTACTTCAAAATTTTGAGGGTCCTCCTCAATATTCTGCCCCAAATCTAATTGCGGGGAAAAGATGGAATTTTTTATTAAGATGTGACCGAACCCATAGGGCTGCCTACGTATCCCCTCTTAGGTCAGGCGTAGTTCAAATTACATTATGAAAGAAAAGTATATGATCAAATGTAGTATCTTTTCACTGCGTCTGAGTTGATAGGCTTCGGCCAGACTTCTCTGTCCATTTCTGCGAGAATAAGGGCTCCTACAGTCAGAACCAGATGAACCACATACGGACCCTGCCAATTGGGAGAGAATTTCCCTTTGGATTTATCTTGGTGCGAAAATATTTTCTTTAATACCAACTGTCCTGGGGCGAACTTCCTCGGCTTGACTCTCTTGTTGAAGGCTTTGGACATTCTGTTCTGATATAATTGACCGTGACAGACAACATTCGTTCTCTTTCCGTCGATGAGGGCTAATTGCTCGTAGCGACTTTTGACCTATTCTGCATCATCTAACTCTACTTCTTGTATGACCCTCAAGGAGGGAATTTCTACCTCGGCGGGGATAACTGCCTTTGTACCATAAACCAACATGTAGGAAGTGGCCCCAGTTGACGTGCAGAACGTGGTACGATAACCCAGTAAGGCGAACGGCAACTTCTCATGCCACTGCTTGTGCTTTACGATCATCTTCCTTAGTATCTTCTTGATGTTCTTATTGGCTGCTTCTACAGCTCCATTCATCTGAGGTCTGTAAGCCGTAGAGTTCTTGTGTTTAATATTGAATGTTTCACACATTTCCTTCATCAGGTCGTTGTTGAGATTAGAACCATTGTCGGTGATGATTGATTCCGGAATCCCGAATCGGCAGACCATACGATCACGGACGAAATCTATTACTACCTTCTTGGTGACTGCCTTGTATGATGCTGCATCAACCCATTTGGTGAAGTAATAAATTGCCACTAGGATGAACATGTGCCCATTTGACGCGGCTGGTTTAATTGGTCCAATGACATCCATTCCCCAAGCGGCAAACGGCCATGGCGAGCTTGTTGCAGTAAGCTCGTTTGGAGGTACCTTTATCATATCTGTATGTATTTGACAATGGTGGCATTTCCGGACATACTGGATGCAGTCTATTTCCATAGCCATCCAAAAATACCTTGCTCGGAGTATCTTCTTCGCCAACACAAAACCATTCATATGCGGTCCGCAGGTTCCTGCGTGCACTTCCTCCAACAGTCTGGTTGCTTCTCTTGCCTCGACACATCTTAATAATCACAAATCAGGAGTCCTCCTATACAGGATCCCTCCACTGTGAAAGAAGTTGTTGGACAATATCCGAAGTGTTCGTTTCTGAGTAGCATTGGCAAGCTCTGGTAACTCTCCTGTTGTCAGGTATTCTCTGATATCATGGGACTAAGGTTTCCCATCAGCTTCTTCCTCAACATGAGCACAATAATCTAGCTGGTCATGAATTTTGACCTGGATGGGGTCAATAAAGTTTGCATCGGGATGGTGGATCATAGACGATAAAGTGGCTAAGGCATCGGCGAACTCATTCTGTATTCTTGGAACATGCTGGAATTCTGTCTTTCTGAATCTTTTCCTCAACTCCTGTACATGATGTAGATAGGGGAGTATTTTTGGAATTCTTGGTTGCCCATTCTTCTCGAACCTGATGTATGAGTAGGTCCGAGTCTCCAATCACAAATAGTTCCTGAATGTTCATGTCAATTGCCAGTTTGAGCCCTAGGATGCTGGATTTTTACTTGGACATGTTGTTGGTGCATGGGAATCTGAGCATGGCGAATACTGGGTAATGTTGACCGGTTTCTGATACCAAGACCCCTCCTATACCAACTCCTTTGAAATTTGCGGCCCCATCGAAAAACATCCTCCAACCGTCATAGGATTCTGCAATGTCTTCTCCTATGAAAGCTATCTCTTCATAAGGAAAATACGTCTTCAGAGGTTCATATTCTCCTCCTACAGGATTCTCGGTGAGGTGATCTGCCAAGGCTTGTCCTTTGACTGCCTTCTGGGTGACATAAACGATGTCAAATACACTTAACAATATTTTCCATTTGGCGAGCTTGCCGGTAGGCATGGGCTTCTGAAAGATATACTTTAATGGATCCATCCTGGATATGAGATAAGTGGTGTAAGTGCAGAAATAGTGCCTTAATTTCCGAGCTACCCAGGTTAGAGCACAACAAGTGCGCTCTAATAAGGAATATCGAGCATCGTACGGGGTAAAATTCTTGCTGAGGTAGTAGATGGCTTGCTCCTTTCTTCCTGTTTCATCATATTGTCCCAAAACACAACCAAATTCCCCATCCAATACTGCAAGATAAAGCAATAGAGGTCTTCCTGGCTCAGGTGGAACCAATACTGGCGGCATTAACAAGTATTTCTTGATTCTGTCAAAAGCCTTTTGACAGTCCTCAGTCCATTTAGTGGAGGCATCCTTCTTTAGCATCTTGAAGATGGGTTCACAAATGACAATGGACTGGGCTATGAATCGGCTGATTGTAAGGCCCCGTAAAATTTTGTGCTTAAAACCTAGTAGCTCATAGTGTCAAGGTCCGAAAGCTCGCCGCGGTTCGGAGCCTCGGTGGTGATCTAAACTTTAAAAATCAAAAGAATAAATTTTTCCAGAAAATTGTCATTTATGCGGTCAAGAATGCGGTTGCAGANAAATCGAAATGCGAACCGCATTCCTACCGCAGAGTGAAGCAGAAAATTGGTCTAAGATGATGTCAAAAATGCGGCCCATTCTGCGATCGCAGAATCGAAATGCGGACCGCATTTCTACCGCAGAGTGTAACAGAAGATTTGTCAAAAAATTTAAGTTAAAATGCGGTCAATTCTGCAGCGCATTATGCGGCCGCAGAACATGAATGCGGACCGCATTCTTGTCGCAGATCGTGTCAGAACATTTGGTTTTTGAGGAGAAATTTTGCGGTCCATTATACGGACCGCATGTCTACTCTGCGATCGCAGATGCGACCATAGATTTCACCTCGGGCTTCTATTTTTGTAATTTTAAAACCCGACCCCCTTTCTAATATAACGCCCTAACCCCTTATTTTTACACATTCTCTGAACAAAATAAGAGAGAGGGAGGAGAGATTCTTGAGGGAAAGTTCATCTTCTTCAAAAATCGTTTCTCGAATTGCTTGGTCCGAAAAATTCTAAAGCAAGTGTCTTCTTCCCCAATTTCTAAAGGTAAAAACCCTAACCCTTTTTTTCCTTGATTTTCAGATTTTAAAGGAAAGAAAGATTTTCATGCATTAACTCTTGAAAATGGAAGTTAGACACTCATGCATGTTCTTTATACTTGAAATTTAGTAAAATGGAAATGGGTAGAAGTAAGGGGCGGTGCTCGATAACCCAAATAAGTCGGATAGAAATTGTGAATTTCATTTCTAAGATATATGTGTAACTTGTGACCTAGATTGAAGCTGTTAGATTGTTGGGTAAATTGGAAGTAGGAGATAAAAGAAAAAGGGGAATTCGACTCCAGATATGTATGGCTAACTTTGATCTTTGTGAAATCGCCCTGTTTTGGTGTACGAATAAATGTTATGTGGTAAGAGTTGGGAAACAATTGATAAAAAGGGAAATCGTGAATGATGAAATTGGAACAACGGTGGTAATAACACATTGGCTCCTGGTGGGTAATTATTGTAACAACTTGAATTGCTTATGAATTGTGGAATATAGTGGAATTAGTACTATTGGCTATGGAAACACTTGTGAATTGTGGAATTCGACGGAAAACAGTATTGATGGTTATGGGAACACTTGTGAATCATTGTGGTTACTCCTTAAGGAAATGTTATTGTGATCTTTGTAAATTGCTTATTGTCGTTGTTGTGATCTTTGTGAATTATTTATTATTGTTGTTGTGATTGTTTGTGAATTGAAAATGTATGGTAGGATCGGGTTGCACGCCGCAACATGAAGTAATAAGGTGCGGGTTGTGGTGATAAGGGTGGCCGAGGTAATAAGGGTGGAAAGCGATCGTAATCGCCATTGAAATCGATATGTGTACCATTTGTGAAATCATTGATGAGGCATTGTGAAAGGTGACAGCAGGAGAGTTTGTAACCTGTGGAGCACTAATTGTCCCTTTGTTTGGCTTGATTGTGCCTTCCATGTGTGTTTGGTTGTTGCCTCTATTGTTGTTTTCTACTTGTATATGATTTGAGATCTACTTAAAACAAAGCTAGGTGTCGAAAAACTTGGTTGGCTTGACTTGTTAATTCTTATGTATTTGTTCGTTGTCTCTATTACCGTGGCATACTTGTTTATGGCTTGAGTTTACTTGGGACAAAGCTTGTTTATACATACCAGTACAATTCTACTGTACTGACGTCCCTTTTGCCGGGGGCGCTACATTCGTGTTATGATTGTAGGTGGATC
>MU705920.1:211698-230184 GCA_026770625.1 Nicotiana glauca
GTTCCCCTTGGTTCACAGCTTGAATGGAAGGGCCTTCGAAAAATGGTGCCAGAATGCACGAACTAACCTTTGGGGAGGGGAATAAAAATAAAAGAAAAACAAAAAGGTAAAAAGTTAGTGCGAATTCTGATAAATAATATTGCGATATTTAAACATGTTGTGCAATAGTATAAGTCGTTTCCTAATTTGGGTGCCTCATTGTGCCCGAGGTAGGCCTAGCGACAAATTAAATTTGGAGAACTTGTAATGCTAAATGCCTCATTTTATTGATAAAATAAGACGAGTCTTAAAACAACTGAATGATAAAAGATGTCACTAATGGCCAGTGGCCTTATTACATTAAGAGAGCATGAAATAAAAGATGTTAACTATTTGGTCCCAGAAGGACCGTCCCCATATTCGGTACTCTTGCCTCCCTCGTACAGCTGCATCAACTCGCGCATCCCTAACAGTAGCATAAGCAAACCCGGAGTCTCCTAAGGGATACCGGCTAGGCCCCTTATCTCTTCTAGCAAAGGGTTCATTTCCAAGTCCCCAAAACGGAACAATGTTCGATCACCATCCCAAAATAAAGTGGCAGCCTCAGTGATCTTGCTGTTGGGTTGGATTTCCAGAAGTGAGGGAAAATTCCCTAAGTACTTACGGACGAGGGTTTGATCACTGCCATGAAGATATTCCCACTAGCTTAGCAACCTTGGGGTAGATGTCGGATACCATACCGAATCTGGGGACCTCGTGCCTCATTTTCTGCAAAATAAAGTGTTAGGCCCTTAAACCCACCAAAATCGACTATTTAAATCAATAATTAGCAAAAGGCATTTAGTTCTCCAAATAAATGCACATAACGTGAAGGTGTTCGTTTGGGTTTCAGGAAACCCCATGGACTTTAGTTTAGGCTGTCTTAATGAGTCACTATGCGGACAACATAACTGACTCGGCTAGGCTTGACCATGATGCATGCATAGTTTAATGGAATAAAGTTTCTACTTTTGAAGTGCTAGACAAGGTACCCTTGAGCGGACAACTCAAGAGGGAAAAGCGCGGAACCGTCGACTACACCATTGATCGACTGGTTTTACCGCAAATCTGCCTTTGCCACATTTAGGGGGTTTATAATATCGGAAGGGCGGAACCACTCATTATAAGCGTTGCTATAGGATTTGTTTTGGCACGAATGGAATATGATGCTTGAGAGATGCAATTACAACAATGAAACAAATTACATGTATTTTCACGTTCATAAAATAAATGATTACAATGCTTGCTCCAAATTACAACAGTATCGAAATAAAGCAATAAAGAAGGCAATTAAAAGAAAGAAAAGACATGAAAAGTCAAGTTAGTAATTGTGATGAAATAATCAAGGACAAGAAATAAATGCAATTAAGTAAGCAATAAAGTCACAAAAGCAAGTAATGGTAAAAGCCTAAAAGAATCCCCAGAAGAGTCACCATGCTGTCGACGCCCCCATTTTTCCTTGCGGGGAGAGAGAAATCGGGTTTACGACATTATGGGTGGAATGACTCTTTTATCCCCTTTTGTGGGAATTTGGGCTATGGAGTTTGAAGAGTCACCACCTAATGATTATAGTGCATTAGGACACTTTTAGAGAAATGAAGAAGGATTTCAAAGAAAACCAGAGTTTGGGTAAGGGCTTGAGATTATCTCGAGGGAAAGGTGTTAGGCACCCCTCAAGATCCACTAGTATAGTTCCCGGCCTTGCTTAGTTGGGACTTTAAGAATACTAGGAGTATATGAGCAAAGTTTGCAGATAAGAAATACAAGCAAGTTGACAATTTTGAAAGAAGAATGGCACAAGTAAAAGAGAGTTTTAGTTTGAAGAAAACATTTAAATAAAGGAAAAGTAAAGAAAGAGGGTCCTAGGTTTAACTATAATATGGATCATTTGGTGCAATACCCAGCAATCATTCTCACACGAGATATTAACGCACCGTCATCACCTCCATATTCTACCATTCCCACCCCATTAAGGTATTTAAGCGTGATTATCTCATTTACTTATTGCATGCTAGTACCCGTCCCAACCTATCAGTCCCGGGGTATTTGGACTTCTAATCCTAAAGGGGAGAAGGGGATGGAGGCATATATGGAGTTTAAAAGGACAAAATACTAAGGCGTCAATCTAAACAAATAGCAAATAAGTGGGGTACAAATCAAACACTCAAAGGCTCATACAAACCCCGTAAATCACAACAGCAATTAGTTTAGCATGACTCGCAAATACTGATTTGCACTTTAAAAAGTAACGCTGGACAGATTAGTTTAACACATAGAGTTGAACAGCAAGTCCGCATTAGGCAACCCAGATCCAGTTGTCAGAACTTAAGGTATTTTAAAACAAGTGATTCAGAAATCACTAATTTTAGACAAGGGCCTGTACAGAAGAGTTTTGAAATAGAAAAGTTGAAGATTGCAGATGTTCAGATATGGCTTGCAAATTAGACGAATTGTTTAAGTAAAAGTATAGTAAAGTTGTAAAGAGGCGTTTTTCGAAAAATATTGAAGTAAAAATGTAGGCAGAAAACTAAAGGGTTGGTTCCAGAATAAAGATGTAAGTTTTGAATTTAAAGGACACCACAGATCTATAGAAATGTTGAAAGAGACGAACTTGGACAGGTTCCAAAAGCAAACAGGTTTGGACAAATTTTTTGCTGAAAGCATTTGAGGCTAACTGACAAAATATCACTCATATTAGGAGAGTTTGAACTCCTATAGGCATGATATCTATATCTTGATTTTTTTAAGACTCATTATTGTCATTGAACTGACGAGGGGATGAATATTCGATTGCCCTACAGTTTGCCTAGCATTTTATGTGTCTCCTATAGGCATGATGTCTATCGTGCTTACAATGCAAAGTCATATAGATATGATTTCTAAATGGTATGCAATATTAAAGTCCTATAGGCATGATTTCTAAATGGTACGCAATATTAAAGTCCTATAGGCATGGTTTCTGAATGGTATGCAAATTAAAGTCATATAGGCATGGTTTCTGAATGGTATGCAATGTTAAAGTCCTATAGGCATGGTTTCTAAATAATTTGCAATATTAAAGTCCTATAGGCATGATGTCTAGATGATTTGCAATATTAAAGTCCTATAGGCATGATGTCCAGATGATTTGCAATATTAAAGTCCTATAGGCATGATGTCTAGATGATTTGCAATATTAAAGTCCTATAGGCATGATTTCTACCCATTGACTTATGGAAGTAATATAAACCCCTCCCACACCCTTTCACTAATATTCCCCTAATTCTTTTACAAGATCGTTACAGAACCAAAAGAAAGTAAACAAAATACATTACATCCTACAGCTAGATCCAAGCAGCCTAATTCAATCTTAATACCCAATAACATGTGTTTCACCAGATCCAGATTCCAGATTCCAAGGCCTTCTCTTAGAGTGTGTCAAGGTTCCAAGGGCTTTCAGGAAGACCAGGCAGAGCTTACACCATAA
This sequence comes from Nicotiana glauca, assembly GCA_026770625.1. Classification (NCBI taxonomy): domain Eukaryota; kingdom Viridiplantae; phylum Streptophyta; class Magnoliopsida; order Solanales; family Solanaceae; genus Nicotiana; species Nicotiana glauca. The sequence goes on from MU705920.1 coordinate 215,183, forward strand.
AGATTTAATGTGGTAATAGAGTACTGCAATGTGTGGAATTACCAGACCTTAGGCATCCAAGTTCAGAGGGAATTGTAGGGTCCCTAAGCATGGCTTACCATAGGGGGGCAGAACTTAAAGAACTAAGAATGAGTGTATAGTGAGGGGATTAGAGGAAACCAAAGCAAAGGATGGTCATACCCAGCCATGGGTAAGACTGGCACAGCCCTGACCCTTGACTTGATTCAAGCAAATAAAAGAGCAGACTTTTAGAAGTCAGATAGGGGTCTGGATGGTGATTAGGGCACCACCAGACCCTTGTCAAGGCTCAATACATAAATGGGGTTAAGGGAATGGGACTGATTTGAGTAAACGTCCAAGAAAACCTGGTCCCAGGTCAAGGATAGCAATAGGGTGCTAACCTCAGCCTAGAACCAATACTCATACATAAGAGGGGATTAAAGGGAATGGGATCACATGAAAGCATTCATATAAGAAGAGCATAATAGCACTTCAAAAATGCAGAAGCATGAAGAAAGGCTTAACAGACTAATGAATAGTCATACAATGCAAGAAAACATGTAGTGAGAGGTTATGTAAAAGGGAGAAGTAAACACATAATTTTGGGGAACTGTATTAAAATTATAGAGACCTACCAGTTGCAAGTTCAAATAGTAGAATAAACAGAGCAATAAAACAGCCAGAAACCCTTCAGCGAACACTTGAGGAAAGCAAAAGAGATTCCAAAGTCTAGCCTTGGCTTTCAGCCGGCTAGTCAGAACAATAGCACAAGTAATAGTGAAGAAGAGAGGGCTTTGAGTGTGTGTATGTTTTTGAACTCAATTGTTCGTTAGTTTAAAAAGGAGTAGGGTATTTATAGTTTGAAAGCAGGTGGTAAGTAAGGCAGAATATAATTCAATACCAAATAGAATCAATTAGAAGAAGGGAACTCCTTTAATTAAGGAAGTCAAATTTGAATCGGAGAGGGCAGAGTTGTATTTAAGGAAAGAAAATCAATAACACATGGTGCAATAAAGGGTAAATACATAGGAGAAGCTTTTAAATATACACGGTTATATAAATAAGGTAAGGGTAAAATCAATCAATCACATAGTAAATCAGGAATCAAAGATTCGAACTTAATAATGAATTAAGTCTGAAAATAGGTCCAAATCAAACAAGGAGAGAATCAAATAAATTCATATAGAAATCAATCCCAAAAATTAGGGTTGTTTAGAGAGGAAAAGATCTGATTATAAAGAGTGCATAAATTTAAACATGCAAGGCTAGAATTAAACGAACAGTGTAGTCATGTGATCAAATAGAAGAACATAGACATGCGAGAAATCAAGGGGTCTTGCAAAGCTTAACAAGAATCAGAAACATGAGACGAATTTAGGGTTTTGAAATCAGACAAGAAGCAGCACAAGAATCAAACAATCGTGCACAAATGGTTGAAAACCCCCCAAAACTTAGGGTTTTTCCCCACAGCTTACATGCAAAGACAAAGCATAGAAGATCAGTCAAAATAAACATAGGAAAACCCAAAGAACACAGACAGTTCATGGAAACAAACACAGTAAAAGAAATCATTAGAAACCCTAGGAAAATACAGTAAAGAAAATACACAGAAAACCATAGTGAAAGCACTTAGCAAAGTAAAAATATAAGATATAACAGTAGAACAAGTAAAAAAAAGGAAACCCTAAGTTTTAAGAAGTTGAACAACTTTGAAAACAAAAAATCGAAAAGATGTGGAAAATACTTTAAAATCTTAGATAATAGAACGGATCTGAAGCAGATCTTAGAGAGAAACAAAGAAAACCTCGAGGGCTTAGGATTTCAGAGAAAACCCTAGAAAATGAGAAAGTCCTGGAACGGGCTGGTCCTGAGTCGGAGATGGACTCACAGGGCTAGGACTCGCCGGAGATGAGCCGGAAAGGGCCATCGAGCTTGAATCGGAAAGATTCTGAGCCAGGGTCTTCAAAGTCGGACTCAGAAACCTCGAGCAAAAGGAGCATAGAGGTATGTGGGGGTAGTTACAGGCTGCTCAGGGTCTGAGAAGCCATAGTTTCCGGTGAAATAATGTCGGAGACCGGTAGAGGGGGCTAGGGTTTCGGATGGTAGTTGAGAGAATTTTGAGAGACGAGGGGGATACAAGGGCGGCTGTCTGATTAGAATGATTAGGGTTTGGGGTGGCCTGGTGAATTAAAAAGGAAAGGGAGGATCATGGCCATTGATCAAAGTGATCAACGGCCTAGATTAAAAGGCCGACCGGGTGGGTTTATTTGATTGGGTCTGGGTCGGGTATTTGATGGGATTGGGTTGTTTAATTAGGGGTAAATTGGGTTGGGATTTGGGTTTAATTTGGGCTATAATTGAAAGTAAAGAGGCTACAATTTAAATAGCCAATTTTCCCCATTTTGAATTTATAAAAATAGTAAATAATGTTCAAAAATCAAATTAAAAATATTGATTTAATAAACAATATTTAAGTATTAATTTAAAAAATATTTGGAATGATTTTGTGATTGAAAATGCCATTAAATCGAGAAATAGGCTAAAATTGCAATTTCATGCAAGTTTAGTCTAAAAATACCAAATGGACTTGTAAAAATCATGTAAATTATATTTTTGTGTAAATGTGAGAATAAATTATTCACCAAATGACAAGTTTTGGGAATAATTATTGGATTTTATAGTGCAAAATAAGCCATAAATTGGTTTTCAAAATCTTAAAAAAAAATTGGAAAAAATACCAAAACCTTTGGGGATGCTTGCATATGCATATATGTGCTATTTTGAAAGTATTTTGAGTATAAAAATACTTAGGGAAAAATTGGATATCAACAAGAAGATATTGCAGAATCTTACGATTCTTGGAGGTTGTTTTTCGACGGAGCTACAAATTTCAAAGGAGTTGGCATAGGGGCAGTCCTAGTATCAGAAACCGGCCAGCATTACCCAATATCCGCCAATCTCAGGTTCCCTTGCTCAAATAATATGGCTGAATACGAAGCTTGCATCCTGGGACTCAAGATGGCCATTGACATGAACATTCAAGAGTCGCTAGTGATCAGGGACTCAGACCTGCTCATACATCAAGTTCGAGAAGAATGGGCAACCAAAAACTATAAGATACTTCCCTATTTGCATCACATACAGGAATTAAGGAAAAGATTCATAAAGACGGAATTTCAGCATATCCCTAGGTTTCAAAACGAGTTCAGTGACGCATTAGCCACTTTATCATCCATGATCCAGCATCCAGAAATGAATTTCATTTATCCCATCCTAGTAAGGATTTATGATCAGCCAGCTTATTGTGCTCACGTTGAGGAAGAAGCAGACAGAAAATCATAGTTCCACGACATCAAAAGGTACTTGACCACAAGGGAATATCTAGAACTTGCCAACGCTACTAAAAAACGCACACTTTGAAGATTATCCAGCAACTTCTTTCACAGTGGAGGAATCCTGTATGGGAGGACTCCCGACTTCGGTCTATTAAGGTGTGTCGAAGCAAAAGAAGCAACCAGACTATTAGATGAAATGCACCCAGGGATCTGCGGGCCGCACATGAATGGTTTTGTAAAGAAGATATTCCGGGCAGGGTATTTCTGGATGACTATGGAAACAGACTGTATCCAGTACATTTGCAAATGCCATCATTGTCAAATACATACATTTGTGATAAAGGTGCCTCCAAACGAGCTTACTGCAACAAGCTCACCATGGCCATTCGCCGCCCGGGGACTGGATGTCGTCGGACCTATCGAGCCTGCCACATCAAATGGGAATAGATTTATCCTGGTGGAAATCGATTATTTTACTAAATGGGTTGAGGCAACTTCTTACAAAGCAGTGACTGAGAAAGTTGTGGCAGATTTCGTCCGTGATCGTATTGTTTGTCGATTCGAGGTGCCAGGATCAATCATCATTGACAATGGTTCCAATCTCAATAGCGACTTGGTGAAAGCAATATGTGAGACATTCAAGACCAAACACAAGAACTCTACAGCCTACAAGCCTCAGATAAATGGAGCTGTAGAGGCGGCCAACAAGAACATCAAGAAGATATTAAGGAAGATTGTCAAAAGTCACAAACAATGGCATGAGAAGTTAGCATTTGCCTTGTTGGGATACCGCACCATGGTCCGCACATCAACCGGGGCAACTCCCTATATTCTAGTTTATGGTACAGAGGCGGTCATTCCCACCGAGGTAGAAATTCCTTCCTTAAGGATCATACAAGAAGCAGAGTTGGATGACGCAGAATAGGTAATAGGTCGCTACGAGCAGTTAGCCCTTATAGATGGAAAAGGATGAATGCAGTTTACCATGGTCAGTTGTATCAGAACAGAATGTCTAGAGCCTTCAACAAAAGAGTCAAGCCAAGGAAGTTTACACCGGGGCAGCTGGTATTGAAGAAGATATCCCCGCATCAAGATGAAGCCAGGGGGAAATTCTCTCCCAACTGGCAAGTCCATACATGGTTCACCGGGTTCTAACTGGAGGAGCCCTTATCCTCGCAAAAATGGACGGAGAAGTCTGGCCGAAGCCAATCAATTCAAATGTAGTGAAACGATACTATGTGTAATCATATGCTTTCTCTTCATGATGTAATTTGAACTACACCTGACCTAATTCTCTTTTAAGAGGGGATACGTAGGCAGCCCTATGGGTTCGGTCACAATTTAGTAAAAATTCCATTTCCCCTATTATTGGAACTGGGGCATAATTTTCAGGAGGACCCTCAAAATTCCGAAGATGGTCTTAAGCCGCTCATCGCCAAGGATGTCACCTCAGTAAACTGGAGCAGAATTATGAGGACGACCCTCAAAATTCCGAAGTTGATTTTGCATTCGTTCAGCGCAACTATCAGAAGTGCCAGCCCAGTAAACTGGGGCAGAATTTTTAGGGGGACCCTCAAAATTTCGGAGCTAGAGAGGTTGCAATGCTTTGAACCGCGTTACAGTCGTTGGTTCATCTAAACAAAACTATTTTCTACATATGTTATATTTTTTAAATCATGCATAACTATGATAGCTGATGTTTAGCAATGCTACCCTAATGACATGGAACGTCGGAAGCCACGGGAAAATGAACTAACCTTTCCCCTTTACAAAACTCACGATTTTCTTTGGAAGCAGGCACCCGAGTCACAAACATATTGCGCGTTCGCATTGAACCGTCGTGCCTATTCGCATTTGCTATCCACAGGCAATATCCCCCAGCAGCTGCAATATCACAATCAGCTACCAGCAATCAACTAAGAATCTTTTATTACCACCTGTATTTTCTGAATTGCATAAGGCTACATTTCTGCCTTCCAAGACTAAGCGTTGTCTCCACCTATATTTTCTGCATTGCATAAGGCTACCTTTCTGCCTTCCGAGACTAAGCGTTATCTCCATCTGCATTTTCTGCATTACATAAAGCTACCTTTCTGCCTTCCGAGACTAAGTGTTGTCTCCATCTACATTTTCCATATTGCATAAGTCTACCTTTATGCCTTCCGAGACAGAGCGTTGTCTCTATCTGCATTTTCTACATTGCATAAGGCTACCTTTTTGCCTTCCGATACTAAGCGTTGTCTCCACCTGCATTTCCTGCATTGCATAAGGCTACCTTTCTGCCTTTCGAGGTTAAGCTCTACCTCCACTTGCATGGCTGAAATATCGCCACTTTCATTTAAGTCTTTCAATCGGTTGAAATATTGCCAAACTGTATTTAAAGTTCTGTCGGCTGAAATATTGCCATTTACATTTTTTGCACCGGCTGAAATATCACCAAACTACTATTCAAATTCTCTGTCGGCTGAAATATCGCCATTTATATTTTTTCGCACCGGCTAAAATATTGCCAAAATATATTTAAATTCTTGTTGGCTGAAATATTGCCATTTACATTTTTGCATCGGCTGAAATAACGCCAAATCTTGCATTTTATAGGCTGAAATATCGCCAAACTGTCCAAAGGCGTCATCATTCGGAGGCATCATCTTCATAGCCCGAGAACACCATGCCATGACCCGACGATCCCATTTTATATCTTGTACATCATTATTCAAAGGCATCATGGTTCAAAGGCACCATTATCATGGCCTGAGAACGTCATTTCATAGCCTGCGAATCCTTTAATTTTATGCTTCATGGCCCAGGACATCATTGTCTGAGGACGTCATCCTAACCATCCGAGGACAACATTCATGGTCCAACGGGAACTTGCATCACATTTAAGTTTATGCACGATATATGTCTATATTGCTCACTTGTAGGTATACCGGCTAGCAATGGCCGTCTCAGCGGGAGCGACCCCGTTCTGGTTCTCGCAGCCGATCAACTTCAGATACCTCTTGCTTCCCCCAAGCATCGTGTCCGTCCTTTCAAATCTCCATCGGCACATTCCGCCAATGGTTCTTGAACTACATACGGCCTAATTCCTGTAAAACCAGGGATATGTACGTAGCTCAGAGACCAATGCTCGGTCAGATTCTTTTCAAATCGCCGCTTCCGGTCAAAATTAGCCATCACATCTTTACCCGACAACTCTTTCATACTTCCCGGGTAAAGAAGGGCAGCTGTTGATACCCAATTTTTCCCTGAGTATTTTATATAGCTAAAATACTTTCAAAATAACATATACACGCATATATAAGCATGCCCAAGAAGTTTTGGTATTTTTCCTTATTTTTTAAGATTCTAAACCAATTTTTTGCCTATTTTAATTGTAGAAAATTCGATAATTATTCCCAAACTGTCATTTTTGGTGAATAATTTATTTTCATTCTCATATTCGCATCAAAATATAATTAAGTTGATTTTTTTATATTTTTATAAATTTATTTGGTAGTTCTAAAGTTATATTGCATGTAATTGCAAGTTTAGCCTATCTTAAGATTAACTACATTTTTATAATTGTAAAATTGGTTCCGATTCTGTTAAATTAATATTTATATGTTATTTACTGAATCAGTACTTTTATTTTAATTTTATAATCATTTTACTATTTTTTTAAAACAAAAGGAAAAAATGGCTATTTAAAATATAGCCCCAATTCGTTTCAATTGTATCCCCATTTACAATTCAATTTTTTTTAGCCTGAAGTTGCCCCAATTTCAAGCTTAAAATTGGACCAGCCCAATCCCATGTAACCCAACCCAATGACCCTTTCATTTTACCCGACCCAAGGCTCTTTTAATCCAGATCGTTGATCAATCTGATCAACGGTCACGATCTCTTCTTTCCTTTTTAATTCACCTAACCCAACCCTAATCCCCTCATTTCCCTTTGGTAGCCACCTGTGGATCCTCTCATCTCTCTCTCTCTCTCTCTCAACCTTTCCCCTAACCCTAGCAGCTTCTCGTCATCCTCACACCAAAGCTCACCGGAATCCATGGCTTCTCAGGCCATGGAAACCCTGTATTCACCTCCTATTGCTCCTACGTGCCTGATGCTCGAAGGATCGAGGCCATACTTTAGAGGTATTCACTCAGACCTCCACCGATTTAAGGTTTTCGGCCATTTCCGGCGCTGCTCCGACATATCTTAGCCTACTGAGCCTGGCTCCGACCTTATCGACTCAGATCTAATCTTGTGACTTCCAAGCCTTTCTCGTCCTTTATGGTTCTCAGAAACCCTAGCCTATTCAAGGTTCTTTCATCGTTATTTGTCTAGATCTATGCGCTATCTATGCTTTTCTTTCCATCTACGATGTTTTCCCCAAAAGCTTCTTTTCAAAATCATTTCTCTTTAATTTTAGGGTTTCTGAAAGGATTTTTGGAAAAAATCTTTCTGATGTTTCTCCTTCTTTGCTTTATGTGTGTTTGTTCATATCCTGCTCGTATGATTTCTTTATTACGCGTGTACTGTCTTCTACCTTTTCTTTTCTACTATGCATGTTATTTCTGTGAAACTTTGCCATGTTTTCTCTACTCTTTTACTATGTGTGTTTACTGTTAAGTTATTTGATTTTGTTTACTGGACTCTGTTCATATTTTACATGCTCAATCTACTTGTGTTCACGTTTGTATTATCTCCTTCTTCTGAATTTGTTTAGGTTCCGAGTTTTCTCAAAATGTGTTCTTCATGATTATTATTCCTTTGTCATTTAACGTGCTATCATATCTATCTTGTTGAGACTCTAAAGCAAATGGCTTGCTTCCTCACTTCCATGTTTTGAAACCATGGGATCTGGGGGTTTCCTTTGATGATTTTGATTCCTTGTGTTCCAGTTAAGGCTCCACTTTGGGACCCTGGACTGTTAGACTAACTATGAGTCTGCAAATTGAACTTGTATCTATTTGCTTATGATCCTGAGTTTTTATGATTCTGAACTCCTCTCTCTTTTACTCAACTTAACAATCTCTTCTTGATTCACATGTTTGTGTACTTTATATATGACACTCTTCTTTCAAAAGATTTTTGCCAACTACTAATTGATTCTGAATCCCTTTGATGGTGTTTACTTGATTGTTCTTAATTTTCCCTAAGTGAAACTTTCTTTACACTTTTTCTCAACCTTATTCATTTGAGCAAGCATGTAATTTTGGTTTTACTGATTGATTCCCTTTCCTTTTTTTTTCAAACCATGTACTATTGGTTTGTTTCCTTAAATAGCTTCTATGTACCTACCCTTTATTATATTGTTGGGAAAATATTCTTTCAAAATCCCTTCCCTTAATTGTTTTACCCGTTTGAATTTGAATCCCTTAATTAAAGGGAGTCTTATATGGTTGATTGAAAATCAGACTTTGATTATTTTCTTACCTTATTTCTCACAATTTTCACACTATAAACACTCTCCTCCCTTTTCTTTGAATACATACGAATAGAGAACACAATATGAGTTCACAATTCACTCTCACTTAATCTCTCTCTTTCTGATACTTGCACTGCTGTGGACTTTGTTTACTTTCTTCTGCACTCTTTTGCTTCTCTATTGGTATGTATCAATTATTTTACATGCCTCAACAACAATCTGTTTAATTCTGCCCATTTGTTTCAAGCATATTGTCGCATGTTTCCCCTTTCCTTTATAGTTCAGCATTTAAATTATGTATGCAATCAGTTGTTTGTCATTAATTTGACACTTTATGAATCCCCTTACCCTTTACCCTTTGTATTTGAGTTATTGTTCAGGACATAACAACACTCTAATTTGCTGTCTATGATCCTGACTGGATTTTTTGAATCCCAAACTCAATCAATGCCTATTCCCTTTTCCCCTTTTATGTGTCTGAGCCCTGTACTATTCTAATTCTGATAGTATCCTGGGTGTAAGCAATGCCTGGAATCCCTGAGATTCCTTGGAACTTTGAAACACCTTGGATAAAGAGAAGGCTTTGGAAATATGGATCCCGAAAGTGGCTCAATCGCATGTTATTAGACATTAAGGTTGAATTAGGCTGCTCGGATCTAGCTGTCAGCTTTTGATGTATCTTTTAATTTCCATTTTGATTCATTGGGTTGTAATAATTTTGTATGAAACTCAAGGAGTATAATAAAAGGGTGTGGTAGGGGTCTTTACTTTTCTTGCATCCAAGGGGTAGAAATCATGAGTTAGAATTTTTATTTTTTATTAAACTAGAAATCCTGTCTATAGGGTCTTTAATACCGATTCAATCACATAGAGACCATGCCTATAGGATTTAACGCTTAACTTTACCGCAAAATCACCTATAAAGCATGTCTATAGGATTTAACATTCATGTTCTGTAATGACACATATAGATATCATGTCTATAGGCTCTTGCATTTCTACATATACAATGTCATTAGGCAAACTGTTTATAGGCTTAATAACAAAGTTGCATGTAGACATGAAGTGTATAAGACTCCTATTAATGTAATTAAAGGGTGTTAAAATCAGTAAACGTATAGAAAGCATGACTATAGGAAACCTCGTCTTTAATAGCATCATTCGTTCATAAGCAATATCGATTGCTGGAACTCGTGTCTTTACTAAAACTGGTAATTTTCTATTCTGAAACCTGCTAAAATTGGTAACCCTTTTCCTATAACCAATCTGCACCCCCCCGAAACTCGTAAGCCTTTAATCAGTCTAAGTACTTGACCTTTTCCTCTACTTGCACATTTTTACAAAAATTGCTCCATTAAAATTCAGCACTTCTTTTAACCTTTTGTGCTTCTTGTACTTGTTTATTTACATTTACATCTAAAGTCACAACTGTAGCATGGCCGGGAACCACAATAGTGGATCTTGAGGGGTGCCTAACACCTTCCCCTCAAGATAGTTTCAAGACCTTACCCAAAATTCTGGTCTGCATCTTTAATTCTTCTAAAAGTGTCCTAATGCACTATATTCATTAGGTGGCAACTCTCCAAGCTCACAAAAAACCCAATTCCCAAAGTGGGAAAAGTGTTGTCTTCCCAAATGTCGTGAACCCGATTCCGTGAGGGAAAAGGGGGCGTCAACATACCTTCCCCTTGTCCTTATCGTAAAGGTGAAGGATTGTTCGTATTTGCCAACTTAGGTTGGCCCAGCTTCTCTTCGCATTTTCCATGAGAAGCTCGCAAATGCGAACAAGCAGTGGTCGTAAATGCGAAGCTTGACCTCGCATTTGCGAGGTCTTAGGCCTGCTACAAGACTGAAGAACACCAACAATTTTTTTAAGCTTCAAATCACCTTGTATCCTATCTGAAGCTCACCCGAGCCCTTGGGGCTCCAAACCAAACATGCACACAAGTCTTAAAACATCATACAAACTTGCTCGCACAATCGAATCGCCAAAATAATACCTAGAACTACGAATTTAGCACCAAATTAAATGAAATTCTCAAGAACACTTTGAAATTTCTATTTTCTCAACCGAACATCCGAATCACGTCAAACCAACTTTATTTTTCACCAAATTTCACATACATGACTTAAATATTATATTAAACCTGTAGCAGTGTAATGACCCGGCCGGTCGTTTCTAGAACTTATGCCCTAATCCCCCATTAACTGCTTCCCTTAAGTTTATTTATGCTATTTTGGTTTGCCGGGATATTCGGTGTTAGGATTCGGAGTGTTTTGGGACACTTAGTCCCTAAGTGAGAGCTTTAGAGTTGAAAAATAGTCCGTATTTAGAACACTGTGAAGACGACCTCGGAATGGAAATCTGATGGCTCCGTTAGCTCCGTTAGGTGATTTTGGGGTTGGGAGCATGTTCGGAATGTATTTTGGAGGTTCGTAGCTCATTTAGGCTTGAAATGCCGAAGTTCGAATTTATGAAGCTTTCGGTCCGATAGCAAGTTTTCGATCCGAGGCTCGAATTTGGATTCCGGAAGTTGCTGTAGCTTATTAATGTCATTTGGGACGTATGTGCAAAATTTCAGGTCATTCGGACGAGGCTTGGTTAGGTTTTTGATCGAAAGTGTATTTTGATAGAATTTGAAGTTATTAGGCTTGAATCCTTAATTTAATCGGGTTTCCGATGTTGGTTTAGGTATTTTGAGGATTGGTACAAGTTCGAATGAGGTATTAGGTGGTATTAGTGCTTTTGATTGAGGTTCCAAGGGCCTCGGGATGATTTTGGATGGTTAACGGGGTAAATTTCCAAGTCTGTTGCAGCTGGTATCCTTTTCTTCTGGTATTTCTGCTTCTGATGCTTGGGAACCACAGAAGCGGAGCCGCAGAAGTGGCTTCTCCATTGCAGAAATGAGTTTGGGTTGTCTTCCAAGAAACCACTGAAGTGGTAGTGCTTCCGCAGAAGCGGATCCGCTTCTGCGAGATGGGAACCACAGAAGTGGAATTTGAAATTTTAAATGAAACCAAAGAAGTGGTTGGTTTCCGCTTAAGCTTGTCCGCAGAAGCGGAAATGACATTTCAGAAATATCAACTTCGAGTGTTTAATCATATAAGTTAGAAAACTCAATTTAAGCACGGGAGAAGGTGATTTCGAGTGGGGTTTGAAGAGAAAATCATTGGGTAACATTTTTTGATCCCTTTTATACTTCATCATTATATAGCTAGATACATCATTGGAATTCGAATTTAGGATCAAAACTTGGTAAATTTGGGGTAAAACTTCATAGACCAAACTATTGGGTTTTGAGGGGGCATTTGACCTCCGATTTGGGAGATTTTTATATGGTTAGACTTGTGAGAGTACGAGGGTTCTGAAAATGTAAAAATTATTTGATTCTGAGACGTTAGCTAGAGGGGCATTTTGGTCATTTTATCTATTTTCGCGCCCTAGCTTTAATTTTTAATAGTGGAATCAGTTGTTTGCAATATTATTTATGATATGTAATTGAAATGAATAGATTTTGGCCATTTGGAGTCGGATACTTGTGGCAAAGGTGTGGTTTCTATTGATATTGAGCCGGTTCGAGGTAACTGGCTTGTCTAACTTTATGTGGGGGACCTTTCCCCTTAGGATTTGTTCTTGATATTTGAGCACCTTGTACGTGAGGTGACGAGCGCGTACTTGAGCCGATTGACGAAAATCCAATTTTACATAAGTTGTTAATATTTAACTTTCTTTCTTATTTGCCTTATCTTACTTGAAGCTTATTACTTGTGCTAGACTAGAAAAGTATGTATAACTAACTTAATTTCCTAATTGCTTAAGTTGTTTAATTGTACTACGTGAAGCATGCTAGGCTAGTTCTATATGCTGCTCTATTTTTCGTACTTATCCCTTGGTTTGTTTCTGGTTGTGATTGCGCATTTACATTGGGACTACAGATGTGGGATTCTGGTAGCCCCCCTTGTTTGTTTACTTTGGGACTACGGGTTCGATTCCCGAGAGATCTCCCTGCACTTTTATTTTGGGACTACGGGGCGATATCCCAGGAGATTCCCTGCACTTTTATTTTGGGACTACGGGACGGTATCCCGGGAGATCCCTATGCACTTTTATTTTTGGACTACGGGACGGTATCCCGGGAGATCCCCTGCACATTGATGATTGGACTACGGGAAAATATCTCGGGAGATCCTCGATATTGATACGAGAGTTGGACTACGAGATGGTATCCCGGGAGGTCCATTGAACAGTTGAGGAAATGGCTACAGTACGGTATCCTGGGAGACCTCGTTGGTATTTTGAAATTTAGCTGTGTTTACTTGTGTTTCTGCTTTATCCTTGCAGTTATTCTTGCTCGTTGTTTTGCCTTATTACAATGCCACATTTATTAATTTGTGTCAAACTTCCATCCTGTTAATTATTGTTACTATATTACTTTTACCTCAGTAGGGCCCTGACCTTTCCTCGTCATTACCCAATCGAGGTTAGGCTTGGCACTTACTGAGTACCTCTATGGTGTATTCATGCCCTTCCTGCGCATATTTTTCATGTGCAGATCTACAGGTACCTCTACTCAGGCGCACTATCCTTGAGGCGAGGATTCATACGTAGACTTCAAGGTATATCTGCAGCGTCCACAGACCGAAGAGTCTTCTTCCTTATTCTAGTTGTAGAGCTGTTATCCTATCATACTTTTGATGTAGTTATTCTAGAGGTTAGTGTACTTATTGGAATTCTATTAGCCTTTATTTCCCCTGAGTTTCCAAGTTTTGGGATTTGGTTGTAGACTTCCGCATATTCTTAGAGTTGTACAGGCTGGACGGTCTTATACTCAGCTGTTATTTTTCACATGTTCAATTTTAATTGGTTTTTCCGCAAATATTATAACTTTTCTGCAATACTTGGCTTACCTGGTCGTGGGGACTAGATGCCATCACGACATGTTCACGATCGGTGAACTAGTGTCATGACAAGTTGGCATCAGAGCCCTAGGTTTATAGGAGTCACGGAACACAGGCCAGTTTATTAGAGTCTTGTTGATCAGTACGAAGACGTCTGTATTTATCTACGAGAGGCTATGTAACTGTTTAGGAAAAATCTTCATTTCTTTTGAATTCCTTGTCGTGCGATAATTTGACATCACTTCTAAACTTCTGTCTTCTATTCTCTCACAGATGGTGAGGACACGTGCTACACGAGAGGACCAGGCACCTGCGCCCCCTGCTGCCGCCGTCAGAGGCCGAGGTCGAGGACGCGCACGAGGTGCAGTCACAACACCCGCGCGAGCTGCCGCTGAGGTACCACCAGCATATCTAGTTGGAGCTTAGGCACATGGTACACCTACTACTAATACTACTACTCCAGCGCTCCAGGAGACTCTGCCTCAGTTCATGAGCATGTACACTACCTTGGCTTAGACGGGGTTTCTTCCCCTCGCTGTAGCCACATCCCAGGTCGGGGGAGGGGCCCAGACTCCCGCAGCCCGCACTCTTGAGCAGAGAGTGCAGATGGAGCAGTTCCCAGAGGTTATTCCTGTACCACCTGCAGCACCAGCACAGCCCGGGGATGGGTCAGCTGTCTCCGAGGACGAGCAGCGTAGGCTAGAGAAGTTCAAGAAATATGATCCCCCAGTGTTCAGTGGCCTAGCATCAGATGACGCCCTAGGATTTTTGGAGGAGTGTCATCGCATCCTTTGCACTATGGGAATAGGGGAGTCTAGCGGGATTTCTTTCACCGCCTTTCAACTTCGAGGAGCTGCCTATGATTGGTGGCGTACCTATGAGTTGGACAGTCCAGTCGAGTCTGCCTCACTGACTTGGACCCAGTTCTCAGACATGTTTATGAAAAAGTTTGTTCCCCAGAGCCTCAGGGATTCATGGCGCGCGGAGTTTGGGCACTTGCGCCAGGGCACTATGACAGTCTCAGAGTATGCCATCCGTTATACCAGGTTGGATAGACATGCACCGGCTTTGGTTGCCACAATTCGGGAGAAAGTTCAGAGGTTTATCGAGGGTCTTATTCCACCTATCCGATCCAGCATGGCTCGAGAGTTGGAGATGGATATTCCTTACTAGCAGATAGTGAGCATTGCTAGGAGGATTGAGGGTATGCTCGTGTCACGACCCAAATTCTCGAACCTGGTCGTGATGGCGCCTCTCGTGAAGACAAGGCCAGCCAACTAACCCTAATCGCCTTTTTAACAATTCTTAAACATATCGAATAGAAAATACAGCTTAAATGACGTTGATTAACAATATATATA